>JABUQX010014530.1:25000-70286 GCA_015478945.1 Trachelipus rathkii
GAACGAGGGGTTGGGTCAGCACGGAAGCACACTCCTCAAAACTCGGAGAGGAATGCCATCCGGCCACCCGCCTTCCTATACGTTCATAGGATTTCAGGAGCTATCGCACCCAATCAAAATGAATGGACAGGTAAAGCATAGGACACCTGAAGAGGAGAAGAAGGAAGGAGAGGAATTACCATAAAATCGTCAGGGTTGAATTGAGGAAAATAGGAGGCCCAGAGATGATTGGGCCTTTTCAGTGGAGTATTAACAACAAGAATCATCAGAGCGAAATAAGAGAGGATAAGAATGATTTACAGAAGTTGTTAAGAGATGTTTTTGGCAAGAGGCCAGAGAGATTTGTCAGTAGGAGAACCAAGGTGGTCAGCGCATTTTCGTTAATGAAGTCCGCTTTGCTCGTCGAAGAGTATCCCTGCAACGATTTCTAGCTGAATGAAAATTGACGAGAGTGATTGGAGAACGAGAAATTTTTTCCACAACCGCGATAAGCATTGTCCTCTAGCCTGAATGGCCAAGGAACAAGCACGATCGAAGCATGGATTTTGAGGAGAAAAGATTTAGTCCAAGAAGGAATGACCTGCTCATTCCATTAACAATTTATCAAGTTACCAAACCTTTAATCGGCAGAATCTGAGCGTCTTAAGAGTCAAACAGTCACTTCAATTAAATTAGAGTAGAAGCAACGCAATGCCCCCCCAATCGTCCCGATCAAAAGTGCCAGAAAAACCGCGTAGGGCAGGATGGAGAATGTTGGAGAGAAAGTATTAAAATTAGTGATATAAGGTTGTGGTCAGATTTTACGCGATAGGACGCGAAGGTGTGTATTTATAGAAGAGAAAGGACTAGTGGTGCAACAAAAGGTCAAGTGTGTTCAATGAATCGTTTGGGACGATCCGGAAATGTTGTAGGTTATTTAACAGTTTTTTGCTACCAGAAAATTCGTTGAGAAATACTGTAATGATTTCGGTTCTCTTACAAATCATACGAGAGGAACCCACAATTTCAAGTTTTGTGTACATGAAATCCCCCTAAATAGAGGACCTCAGTAATTGTGGATGAGAAGATATAACAGTCTCGTGAGAAGTAGTAAGGTAATCAAAAAAGGCATAAAAATCTGTTCTGTTAGGAGAACAGTAACAGAAGCATAAGATTATTGTAGTAGAAGGAAGAAAGATTTTAAGCCACAGAACATAGAGGTTAGGAGATTCGAGATTCTCAAGACGTGTTATAGGAGTGTTTATATTTACATAGGCCCATACTCCACCCTTCAGACGGAAATTATAAAATAAGTTATAGTTGGATATATTAAACGAGTTGAAGGATGAATTTTTGGCCATCTGGGTCTCTGGCAAGAGCATAAAATTAGGGTTAGAGTTAGAGAGTTGGTATTCCATGAATGCAGAGTTAGAGTGCAATCCATTGATGTTGGTAAAGTAAAAAGAAAGCCAAGCCTGTGCAAATATGTTATAATACACGCACACACACACACAAAAAAAAAAGGAAAAAACAAAACAAACGCACACACACGCAATCAAAAATAAAAAAAAACAGACAGAAACAAATAGACAAAAACCAAAGGAGAAATGATAAGGAAAATTTATTCGTACGCTAAACAACCTAAAATTTTTAAAGAGATTAAACCCTATTTACAGCAAATATCTAAAATATGAATAATCCCGAAAGTTTAAAAACACTCGCGCACTCACACGCTCTCAGGAAATTACGTACAAAAAAAGAAAAAATACTATTGATCAACTAAAAAAGTAGAAGATAAATTTGTGTAAATTATAATAATGGCTGTCCAAATAGGTAAATGTTACGCTAAAGCCCAAGTTGGAGAACGCTAAAAATCTAAGTTAAAAAGGAAATCGAGGAAAAAAAAACATAACCTAGTACTAGCTATCTATATCGAACTAGATTTATTATTGACCTTAAAGTTTCTCATAATTTTCACCCAAAAAAGTAAAAAAGTAATCGGCTAAGTATCTGGCCATTTTAAACCGTACCGATACCGATACCGTACCGTCAAAAAATGGCCGATACTACCGATACCGATACTATCGTTACATCCCTAATATATATATATATATATATATATATATATATATATATATATATATATATTTATATATATACTATATATATATATATATATAGTATAATATTATATATATATAATATATTATATAACCTCAGGGCTCGGGTTTGAACCCAAAGGGATTAATAATTTATTTATTTCAAACTGCGAGGTTTAGAATATATATATATATATATATATATATATATATATATATATATATATATATATATATATATATATATATATTATATATTTATATATATATATATATATATATATAATATATTTTTTATATATATATATATATATATATATATATATTAAAGATTTTATCTTACCTATTGATATATAAACAACTATTTAATGGATCTAATGGAACTTATATTTTTACAGACTCCTTAATTTTGGGCTTATCAAATATTTATATTTGTATTAATTAAAAGCGTCTGAGAAACCTGATTGAGCACAATAACATAGAAAGGACATACCCAAATCGTCGACAAAACATTAAAAAAAAAATTCACTTCTCCAAAACATCGACAAATAATTTCTCAATAGGTAAAATAGTCCACATGAAACAACACTTGTACCAATTCACTTCTTTAGTGCTTTTCTACTGATAGAAATTAGAAAAGCAGTGTAAGACGATCACGGACGATTAACGCAAAATCGTACGTCTGGCACACTTTAATACCAGAATTTGTTCCCAAAATGCTCAATTTTATTTTAATTTTTTGGAAAGGCGGGAAAACCACAGCGCGCGCACGCAAACACAAACACACACACACACACACCACAACCAACATACAATACATATATATATAATATATATATATATATATTTAATTATTTATTATATATATATTTATAATGTATATATTATACAATTATATATATATATCTAATTATATTATCTATATAATATTTAATTACATTTTATAAATATATATAATTAATAATATATTTACTTTACTTAGCAGCAACATAATTATTTGAAATCAATGAGCGATGTGTGAACGGTGATTATGTGATTATTTTGAATGAGTTCCACATTGCCTCATAGTAGTGACCTATTCGTGAGGTATCCGGATTCAGGCTCACCATTTTAAAATTGCATAAAATACTACCTCAGTTATTACTATGTGAGCTTAAGTATTCACGAATCTTACGTACTCAAAATCATTTATTATAATAAAATATTAGGTGTTATTAACAGTAATAACAAAGCAAATATCATCTTTAATATCATCTTTAATTTTTAACTGAAACGCAAGTCTTTGAACGTCTTTTATCTATACTCTCTTGGCTACTCACCTATATCAAATAAATTAATATTACTTTTTTATTTTAAATATATATATATATACCGGCTTTAGGTGATATCTTAGTGGTATACTGGCTATATCCATAGGCTCCGACTTAGACATATATTCATTTACTTATAATTGAAATGAAAGAAACGGAAGTCATTTTCTCTAAGTAGAGATGAAAGTTATAACTGAAATTTTTTATTAAGTTCGAGGATGGCAAAGAGTACATTAATATATAATATACCATAGTATTGAAGTTTATAAGTATATAGGCCTCAACCATCTAGTAATTCCTTAAGTATATAATTGAAGTTATAATCCAGTTATCCTACATTATGTGAGTAGTTGAGTATGAGTATATAAGGTAAGGGTAAATGAGGTGGTGATAGGTGAGGAATAAAGTAGGGGAAGAGGGAAGGGGTAAATGAGTGGTAAGGGGGTATATAATATATAATGAGTAGTGGAAAAGAGTGAAAGGATAGTATAGATAAGTGGTGAAATTGAGTATATAGATATAAGGTATATATATATATATATATATATATTATATTATATTATATATATATATATATCTATATTAGGTAATGAGATGATAAGATATATATTATGGTGAGGAATAGGCTTTCACCTCAATTTTCTCCATTATCCTTTACAGTTGCCTAATACGAATTAGTAAGTCGTTAAAGAGAAACAGTGATTTGTATTCACATCGAACTCTACGTGGAGTGTTTGATGTCTATCTAAACTAATTGACACCCTATCAGTCATGATATAATGTAAGCTACTAATAGTTCGACTATTATATATACAGTATAGTGAGGTCATCATTTATTTTTACACTTACTAACTAGTATATATATACTTCACCTATCATATGATTTTATATTTTATTTATTTATACGTAAATTGTTTTTTTTTTTTTTAGATTTTTATATAATATTTTAGATTTATTAATATTTTATTTATTTTTATTATACTTGAATCTTGTTTTTTATTTATTTTTATTTATTTATTTTTTTTTTATATGGTTTTTATTTGTTTGTTATTGAACTATATATTGATAAACGTAAATATCAATTATATATTGTTTAATATATAATTAATAGTCGTTATTATATCTATAGTATTAATACATCGAGTTACGTGAGGAAATGAATCGTACTAATAATTCATTATATCAGTCGCGTTACGTTATACTAGGGTTTGATAATCTCGCATCATTCATCGTCTTCGCTACTAAATTACTAGTTCGCGTTATTTTTTTAAACAGTTTATTCAGCTAGAGTAAGTCTCGATTACGCATTCCGAACACTTACAGAGTATAATCCCTCTCACTTTACATTATATATTATATAAATAATAGTATATATATTATACCTATAAAGATACCTATAGTGACTTAGTATAGATATATATAAAGAGATAACACTATAATATGAGACTAAGTAAATGTACAGTATCTCTCGTTATTTCATTTATTCGTATATTATAATAATATTTTATTTAAATACGAATACACTGAACTTAAACACAAATAGTCAAAGGAAAATACCTTACTTTATTTAATATAATTATTATATATTTACTAATATTTAATTAAAATATATATATATATTAATATATATTATAGCGACACTTTAAGGTCGCCTTATATAAATAAATTATAGGATTATTCTAGGTATAGGTTTTTATATGTTATAATATATACATTAAAAATAGATATTTTATATACATCTAAGTAGTTAGAGTCCAATACTAATCTATGTCAATCCTCGCTACTTTTAGTCTATTTATATAGAGTCTTGAGTTTGAAATAACAGAACACTAGTTATGACGATATAAAATGGGGTTACTAAAATAATTTTGGTATTAAAGAAATTTTTATACTATCTTTATTAGATAACTTCAAAGTTTTTTATTTATCTCACAAAACTTCAGCTTATATTCATGTATTTTAATACCTATATGAATTAATTATCCCATATATATTCTTATAGTTTCTAACTGTATATGAGATACATTGATCGTTATGGATTAATAATTTATATCACTTCACTATCATTTTCACCTCAAATAAATCCTTAATAATTCTACCTTTATTTCAAATAAATAATATTTTACTTCAAGTAATATTATCCAGTAATAATTTAAATTATCATATTTTTGATCTTTCTCTACACTATTACAATTTATTTGTTCCGTTACTTAAGCATATATATTAATATAATATATATATATCCATATTATAACATATATATAAACTTATATAATATATATATATATAATATATTATATATTTCAATATATATACTACTCATATATATATATATATATATATAATATTATATTATTAATACTATATTAATTATATATAATATATTTTTTATTAATATATAATAAAATTAATATTAATTAATAAATAATTAAATAATAATTAATTAATTAAGAACGTTAATATATATAATGGACCTACTATGCTCCATCATCCTAATCTATCAATTCTAATATATTATTAATTATAATATTATATATATAAATATAATATATATATATAATATATATATATTAATATATATATTATAATATATATAAATATATATATATATATATATATTATAATTATATTTTAATAATATATATATTATAATATATATTATATATATATATATATATATATATAATATTATATATTATATTAATATTTATAATAATATATATATTAAATTACTAAATATGCTTATAAAGAGTTTTCATAGTATTATTTTAATATATTATATAATATTATAATATTTTATATATATAATATTATTATATATATATATTATATATATATATATATATAATATATATAATATATATATTATATATAATATTAAATAATATATATATATTAATATATATATATAATATATATTATTATATTTATTATATATATATATATATATATATATATATTCTAATTATTAATATATAACCGCTTGTTATTTAGTCCATAAATGTAATTAATTATCTAGGCTTTATGACCTTGTGTGATCACACTACATGTGAGTGAGTGATACCTACTTATAATTCATGCCATCCCTATTCAACTCATAGTTAAAGCTACTAAAAACTGCTGAGTATAGTAGTATCATGTGCAATCAAGCTACTCTAATACATATCTAATAATATTAACTGATACTCTATATAGACCATTAGATACCTTTTCTATCTTAATATATTACTCATCTGGACTCATGTATATAACCTAATAACTAATAACCTATTGAGTCCATTATATAACTAACCTAAATATATCCTTAAATCACTAATAGTATTCGTATAAACTCTATGATACCTTATACCTTATATATATCACTAATAAACCTATATATACTTCCACTAAACTGCTTACATATTCCATATGTATTATCTAGTTTAAAGCTGATGACTCACTCACATACTTAATATTTTTATGATTCATATTGTATATTTGACTAGTATATATTATATATATATAAATATTATATATTAAATATTAATATTATAATAACAAATGTTAGTATATTATATATTTTGTGTGTGTTTATATTGAATATGTGATTTAGGTACTATTGACGTTGAATTAAATAGTGACTTTTTGATAGTGATGTGTTGATAGCCGTTGATATTATAATCCTACATATAGAGTTTTTCGAGCCTTGACCTTGCGCGCGGATACCCTAAAGGTTACCTAGCCTACACCTAGCCTACAACCAGCTAACCTAACCTAGACCTAACCTAACCGTAACCTAACCTGGAACCTAAACTTAGTCCTAACCTAACCTCTAAATCACCTAATCATATATATACTAGCGCTATGCGTAATCCGTTAATGAAAAATATATACACTTATAACTCACCTATACAACCTAATATGTATCTGTATAACTAACGTACATTATTAAAGCTGTTGGTGCCGTAGTTCCTTAAATGTACTCAATCGCTAGTACCTATTATTAAATATTATTGCTACTACTTATCCTATATATGATGTATTCAATTTGTGATTTAATGTATTGAGAGTGTGTACTACTATTGCACTATACTAATACCGTTATACACTACACCTATAATATATCGCTTTAGGAATAAGCATCCAATCCAGTGGTAAATAATATTGTGAGTGAGTTAGCCCCTAGCCTGTGTTGGGTTAGGTGTGTATAATCGGGTTACTATTGTGCTGGCTAATGGATGCATGGCCGATACATTATTGAGGGATCTCTGTGTGATACATTATAGTTATAAGATATACTATGTTGTATATTGAGAAAACTATGTTTATATTAGTGAGATTATATACTATATATATATTATAACTAAATTTAATATTGTTCCACAATAATACACTAATCATGATGTAGAGAGCGTAAAGGATGATCCCGTACAATACTATAATATATGATTAATACCCTTATAATAATATATAACATATCTCATATATATAGTATATATATATAGTATGATATATAAATATATTAATAAATACTCAATACACATCACTATTTTATATATACTTATTGTTATATATATATATACATACATATATACATATATATATATATACAATAATATTATATATACATATATATATATATATATTTTATATATCTACCATAATATAATGTATATTTATGAATATATACATATTTATATATATATAGTATATAGATCACTATATACACTAAACTAACACCATTTATCACCACTATGACATACTTATATATATATCATCCTAAATATATTATAACATCTTTATTAATTATATATTATACATATATACACTTCAATGTCACTATTAATTATGTATATATTACTATATACTGAGTGGTGTGTTATTAATATAGTTATACGGAAATTGAAATACATTTTTGCTCATGAGTACATTGTGTGGTTCTCATATTTATTGGTTGATATACAGCTTAATCATAACCTGATATTCAATGTGCCTGTTCATAATTTTGTAAAGTGTCACTTGAACTTCCACACATAGACGAAGTTTATTTCATTAGTTGTACATCATCTTATTGCATTCAATGTTTAATCTAAGTACCCACTATAGCATCTAAATAAAAGGTCCAAAAAAAAAGTTCAGATGATTCTATATATATATTTACACAAATACAAATTAAAATAAAGTATAAGTTTAGATAGACCACCATAAGCAAAACGAAAATAGCGTTGCCTTCTGGCTATCACCATTGAGTCACGCTCACGCTGGCAAAGTCACCCATGCACACGACTTACGAAACTACCATATAATTTAATAATACTAGCCTCTATGTCACTAGTGTTGTATCAAAGTTCTTGTTCGTGTATTTGTGTTAGGTTGTTCTTCTCTTTCAGGAGGTTTTCGACGCAAAAGTAATTATCGAGAATTACTTGGTCAGACACACCTGATGAATATAAATTATTATTATAAGTATTATCAGATATTTGGTCAGCCTGATGAATAAATTCTATACATTCTATGAAGTCAAATATCTGAAAGTTACAGGAAGTATAAATAAATTATTACGTTTAAAATCTGTAATCAATTGTTAATTGAACCATCACGATGCAATGTTCTTTTACATAAGAAGGATTTATAATTACATTGCCAGTTTTTAGCGTGCTTTGTGTAGTGTAGATTATGGGGTTAATATAAAGTAATAAAAAACTAGAAATACTCGTTCATTAACACTTAATATCAATTACTAACATGAACAATTCATTTCGAATGAAAATGAACATCTTTCATCAACGAAAATTGCAACATTATTGGGGAAGATGTTCTACCAACAATTAATTGAAAAACAATAATTGGGTTAAAAAATTTCGTTCTAATCTTAGGTTCTAAATATAGACTTTCGTTTTCTATTTTCGGATCCATAAAAAAACATTTCATTGATACAAATACTAAAAAGTAAAAATAACTCAGTAAAAATTTGTCACCAATCATTTCCATTCATTTATACAAGAGATGTCAACGTATGAAAGACTTATTACATCTCTCCAACCGTATAAAGACTTCTCACGTCTCTGAGTTTGTTCGAATGATTTTACAGTTGTATTGAACTAATTCAAGTACTAGAATGTCACTTGAGATGAGTTTGCGTTTTCGCTTGAAGAAATTAATTCGAATATATTCGAATATATTATTTACGTATATATTATATTCGGATGTAATATATTCGAATGTATTATTGTTATATAGTCACTTCACCCGATATCATTCTAATTCTGTTCGTTAAAGGAATATTCAGCTATAATAATACAATTTTATTTATTTAAAACGTACCATTTATTTATTCGTAGTTTATACAACAGAGACCTCTAACTCATTACGACATTTCAGTTGTACGTTTATTATTTCGAATATATATTATTTTATTCTTAGTTTTATTCGTTTATATAAGTTCGATATAATAGAAATTTGCTTAAATATGTTAATCGTTTTTGAAAAATTTGGCTATGATTAATTAATGCTAGCTTCATCACTCAAAAGCGATATTTACGACTGTGATTAGCGGAATAAATGAGTTCAGTTGAATACAATACTTTTTAGATGTAGTTAGTCAAATTTTAACATTATTATCTCTCTCTTTAGATGAATCATTTACAAAATTGTAATTCTTACGTATGCACAAAGTTAATTTTAAAATATAAAACACACTTTATACACATAACTGCTAATATTTAATCACAATTCGTGATTATTACAGACCATCTATATAACAACAGTGAGCACATGTCCAATTATCTGATATATATAAATCAAAATATTAGATGAATGGTTATACTAGTGAGTAGAATCTCTAAAGTAGTTGGATGGAAATGTAGTAATGCGTTTAGCTGTTTTTGATTTTAATTATACTGCTTAGTTTGTTACTTAGTTTATTAATATAGTATATGTGATTGAACTCATGTTATTATACTTGATAGTTGATGTATTATAAGTCTGCTTTTTACTATTCATATTTATACTTAGCTTGTAACTTATAATTATATTTGATAACTAAGAGCTTAGCCAAACATTCTCTTTCTATACACTAATATATAATTAATTAAACATTACCGAAATATATAAAAAAGATGTGGAAACACTTTTTTCACTATAAAAATAAATTAAAGAGGGTGTTAATGAAATTATATGTAATATATAATCGACCATAAGGTAGGGTGAGTTTAGTAATTATTATATTGACTTTTTGTTTATACATATGAACTATATATATAGGTATAGTGTAATTCTTTATAACTGTTATATTATTTATATATATAAATCTCACATTATTATTTGAATATAATACTTTATATATATAATGGTATTATATGTCAAAGGAAAAAATTATGTGTTTTGTACGCTCTAGTTGATGATATGTAGGTAATTAATCTATAATAGCTTATATAGTATTAAGGTTAAGATATTATATTTTTTTTCCTTTTTTTATCACACTTCATTTTATATCTGCTATAGATGTTATAGTGAACAATATTCACATAATTTATAGTTGATTACTAACTATTATTATATTTAACATATCCATAGTTTAAAGCAGTTAAATTCAGTAAATCATATATGAGATATGATGTTTTTAAACCTATATTAATATCAACCTATACTAGGGGGATATTATTAAGTGATGTGCTTTTTGAGTTTTATAAGAGTAAATGTATACTGTTTTATATGCACACATGATGGATAAAGAGCTTTATATATCTTATCACACTCAAGAGTTGTATATTATAACGTTATTTTGTTTGAATAGCGATCGTTATTTTTATAACTTTATTATACTTTTTTTATCTTAATTGTCTTTCTAATATTCTTTTCGTTTACGTAGCTATTTTATATAGCTTATTATTTAATTACATATGGTTTTTATTTCTCAAATACCTAAAAGTATTGTTGTATAAGCTCACTCTGACTGTTTATAAAATTATTTTAAGAGCAGTCCTTTTCTAAATTAAGTTAAGTACTTATTATTAACTATTTGTTTCAATTTTTATTTAACTTATCTTTGTTTTTAATCTTTAAATTTTTATTATGGCTTATTGTTCTCATATTATATTTAGTTTAGATAGTTTTAGTTAAAATTGATTATTTATTAACACTGATCTAGTAAATATCTTTTTGTGAATCAATATTTGATTTGGAGTTTATTTTATTATATATTACTGTATTCGATATCTAGGTTTCATTTAAGCATATAGATATATTAATTTATACTACTTATTTGGTTTCGTAGCCTCTTTGGATATTTTCAGTGCTGGCTCTTACCTTTTTGTATATTTTGTGGTGAGTTTTTGACAATTTAACTGCTTACTTCCAGAACAATCACACACACACCGACCACACATGGATAAGATTTGTTCAATAATAGTGTGTGTTGGGTTAGTTAATGTCATCTGGTTGAGCAAGGCCGACTAGCGTTTAAGACCTGAGCAAACCAGATAAGTCTCATGATCAAGTCAGTCTCGCCAAAAGCTACAAGCAACCCACAAGGTTTGATTTCGTCATGAAAGTTTTGTCATTAAGCGAACCCTTTAGAGTTGTGTTATTATGTGAAGGTTTTGGTGGAATTTGGGTGGGGCTATGCAGCCAGCATTGATGCCAATGTTAGTGTGAATCGGGGTAGAGGGTGTATAAATTTTCACTCAAAATTGTTGTTCTCCCATCTTTACGAATGTTTGTTTATAATTTCTTGATTGTGAAAAAGTTTACAAGACCCAAAATTGTAAATGATATTTGTAGGAGTTTTTTATTTTTTTATTTGCAAATAATAAACGATGCATTTTCTTCATCCCTTCATCCTAATAATTGCTTTAATTTGTAATATATTATACATATTTTATAATATAATTAGTATATATATCCGTCACAATTAATTTAATACATAGTAACTGAACACTTATTTAAATTATTATATATTTCAGTATAATTAAACTATAGCTTGATTTATGCTATATCATTTAATGACAGCTGTATGATATAAATCACTCAATTAATGATGTATATGTATATTATAAGAAGAGTTTTTGGGTGTGCTCAGGTTTTTGTTTTAAGGATGGGTTATTCATATAGTTCTACTATTATATTTGATACTATAATACTTGTTTGTGATTAACCAAGAGCTCATTGCAATTTTTAGCAGCTTATTAATAGAATACGTAATCATTGGTGGTGATTGGTAGGTGTTTAGTGAGTACTTAGATTGTTATGGGTATCGATATACGATGTTATATATATTTAATTAATTGTAATACATAATATACTGTATATATATATATTATATATATAGTTATATATATATAATTTAGTGTTGCAGTAGCACTTAACTAAAAAATAATCACTCAATTTTATGCAGAAGTAGTACATACCGTGAATGAATATAAACATTTTTATTTTTATTTATATACAACAATATTAGGTTCCTCCTCCTGAAGTTTTTTCTAGCTTTCGCAGAAGATTTTTTCGCGGAAAAAAACATAGCTCTGTAAATATTCAATATATTATAATATATATATATATAGTATATATATATAATATATATATATATACATATATCACTTATATATATATATATATATATATATTATATGTCATAGGTATATCATAAATAACTTTATATAATACATTTAACCTACATAGCTAACTATATTATATATATACATGCTATTAGCCATATTATATTTATATATATATATATAAACTATTAATCTAAATATAGTATGTTACTAATACAATACTACACACATATATATATTTTATGTTATGGTATATTAAATATATAGTATATATATATATAATACCTTGACAATGGTAAGTATATATATATATATATATAAGTTATTGTACTAATCAATAACGTTTAATTAATGTTTGTGGTTATAATTAATTGTAGCTACCATGTGCCTCTATCCCATGAATTGGGGGCGGAGGGGGAGTTCATTAACCTACCGCCAGTGGGTTCTTGGTCAGGCTAAAATTTGAGTTATGTATGTTCCTAACCAAGTGGATTATTTATGTGCTCAGGCTTTATCAGGCTTGATAGAAACTCAGCTCGACTCAAATAACATTTGAAAATTCTAGCCATTGTGGAATTTGTTTCGAATACAGTTTATATTTATTTACTTTTTCTATATTCTTTATGGAAGCAATTATATATTTATATACTTATTTATTACAATTTTATTTTCTTACCAAATATGAATACTTATTTATTTTAAAGATATACTTTTTATTAAGTACTAAATTTTATTAAGTACTAAATTTTATTGCTTTTGTTCTCAATAATGTGAAGAGTTTAAATAAGAATTTCGAAAACTTTTGTCAATATTTATTGGATTATTATTAATCTGTACGACAGGCATAGCAAACCGATAATTACGATATATCCGAATTTTATTGCTTCATTTCTTTTTACTTTTGTAATTCGATGTTGTTATAATACCGAAATATTTGTCAATATATGTGTGTTGTGTGTTGGGTTATTAATCACTGCACGACGAGCCTAGCAAACCGATAATTACAATAGTTGCAAATCAAGAGGTTTCGATTTCTCAACATGTTGTGTTGTTATTATGATAAAAAATATTTGTTATTATGGAAATTGGGGGAGAAGAAATTTATGAAAGTGGGAGTCGGGGGGGATACTTGTTGAGTAAAATTTGTTCCCCTTTCAAGAAATTTTCTTGAACATTTTCTAACCAGATAAAAGTTTACAAACCCAAAATTATTATTTTTTTTTTATATTTTTTTTTGCAAATAATAAAAAAAATAATATTTTAATTATACAAATGTTCTTTCGTCAAATTTAAACTAGTAGCTATCATATACATATTTATTATGTAATTTATGATTTAAAGTTTGATATAAATAAAATTTTATTACTTATATATACTAAAATTATATTCAACATAAATAATAACTTAAAATTATAATTTATTCAAAATTTTTTACTTATATTAAACTTCATTAATAATATATAATAATTAAATTTATTAATACTTATTGAACCAAATAAGAATAAATTTATTATTATATATATATACTCAATAGTGATTATAATATTTATATGAAAATATATATATTTTTTTGCTAGTGTTAATAACATATTTATCAGATATAAACATATTAGAATAAGTTTATTATAATAATCTTAATTATATAAAATTAAAGGCATTTATATGATAAAATTTATTATAATTAAATATAACTTAATATATATATTTATTAACTATACTTAAATAATATACGTCAAATATAATATTTCATAGTAATTTCATAAATCTTAGTATATTAATAAAAGTATAGCCATAGTTAATACCCTACTAGCACCGCCATCACTAATATTTAGTTGGCAGTAGCACTACTTAAACTACATCACGCTTTTTTATGAGAATTACATATACTGAATAATATAAACATCTTTTAATTCTTTGATTTATAATTACATGCCAACAATATTCTCGTTTCTTTTAAGTTTTCTAGATTATATTCGTAAATAAAAGAGCGGAAAAAACATAGCTCTGTAAATAATGATATATTTTGTTACATTTATTTTAATCATATACTAGCTTATTATAAATATTTTATCCCTATAATATATATATATCATTACTTATTTAAATACTAATATATCACATTATATGTAATATAAGTAAATTATATGAATTAACTATAAAATAATATAATCAAGCATCCCTCATTCTGAACTATAAACTATAAATTATATAACTAATGTATTTATATATTAATTAACAAGTACATAAAATTAATAAGTATTATTTATTATTATAATATATATTATATAATATTTATAACAATTTATTTATATATTTATATATATATATATAGTATATATATCTATATCTCTCCATTATTATATATAATATATATATTTTAATTGTCATTACGATAACTAATTTTAATGACATTAATGTTAGCGCCATAAACAAAGTCAATCTATCTATCCCGTGAGATTAGGGTGGGCGAGAGGGGGAGTTTCATGTATATCCTTTATACCATGCAGTTGGGTCTTGGTCAGCTAAATTGAGTTATTGTCAGTGGTCTACCTTAATCAACGTTGTGATTATATAGTTGCTCAGCTTATTAGATTGCTTGATAGAAACTTCAAGCCTTACTTGACAACTTTCAAAACATTTTGATAAATTCTAAGGCCATCTGTGGAAGTGGTTCAATCCAATGGGTCTAACGGTGTACGGGGCTCTTCTTGCTAGATAGCGAGTGCAAGTAGAGAGTAGAGAGAAGGCGACGAAGTACGAAAACAGGAGAGCAGGAGAGAAGAGAGAAGGAGAAGAGAGACAAGGACGAAAGGGGGAAGAGAGGGCTGAGGGAGAGGGAATATTTCACCGTAGAGCTATTTCTGTATAAACTTTAATTGAGAAAATAACGTTAACGGAAAATCTCCTACTCGACTGACGCAATCTCACAAGCGTCAAAAAAGACTCTACTCTTTGAGATTTATCACAATGAGAATCCTGGACTTTGTAGTGAAGGAAATACACCCATTATAACTATATCATAGTAAGTATATATAATACTTTATTATATTTGAGTTATTATAATTGCTTATCAACTATTTATCTTATTTAAAGCCTAATTTCAATGAACTCAATAAAAATATTTTATACTATTATCATATAAACATGAGACCTTTTATTATTTCGGCTTGATTGTTGCTGTATCATGTATAGGCGCCTTTTACATCTAAATGATTAAATGAGTATATATATATATACCTTAATAAATATTCAATCCTAACAATTCGAGGAAACGTTGCTGATTATTTTGAGAGTGTAACTGAACCGGGCACAAATTAACATTTTAAAAATTTACCTACTAATAAGTATTAGATCAAATTAATATCTAACTTCTCAATCCCATTATTTTTTTAGATCTTATCAAAATAGCTAATGTTTAGCATTACTTATAGAGCACAATGAATAATAGACAAAGTATGGCTAATTTCATACTATAAAAGAGTTTTAATTAATAATTATTGTGAGTCAAAAAATTTGGATAAATAACTTCATTTCACATGAGAAAACAGTCAATGGAGAGGTAATCTGGTAAGAATCCATTTATATAAGCAGGTAAAGAGGAAAAATATATTATTTTATATCTCTTTCGACTCATTATTTATGAGATTGAAAATATGTAGAGGCGGTCTCAAATTAGCATAGTTTTCATTTTTTTCAAACTGCTCCGTAACTGTCTACCGTATTTCATGTCTATGCATTTTCTCAGGTGCGTTGGTACAACAGAACAAAATAAAAATGGACCAGGAGGATTAGGTATAGCTTTTGGAAGCATAGCGTGTCAAGCCACACTGTACACAGAGCGAAACAATCGTACATAGATCTAGGATATTTTCAATCTTAGGGCGTGTGGCACTTGCCCGCGTCCCTCCGTGAAATTTCATCTGAGATCAGATGAGCGATCTTTTAACTCTAATAAAGCAGTGCGAGTTTAATTTATATATAATGTCTACTGTATTTGCTTTTATTTTTATTTCATTTAATTTTATTTATTTATTAGTTTAAGAATACACTTCTTGAAATTAATAGTTTATTTTTATAATCGACCCCTTTGACTCCTTTTTTGATTTCTTTTAAATACTCGAATGAATATAAATGTATTCTAGTCATTATAAAAATTATATATTCCCTTTTTTATTTGTTTGTCGCGGAATTATATTGGTGGTAATTTTATCACTAATATTTATAAATTTTAAATTTTCTTCAAAAGAATATTATTATTTCCATAAAAAAAATTATTTGATTTTAATCATTTATTGACATTATTGATATAATTTACTTATTTTTTTAAAATAGCATGTTATTATATGCAGTTACATAAGAAATAAAATTAAAAGTTTGCTCATTTAATTTATTTAACATATGAGGTAAATTCTAAACTTTACATTTTTAATGTATATCAAATCTAAGCTTCTAAAGTAAAGTTAATATTTTATATAACGATAATTAGCTACCATCTAATCAAACATAAAAATAAGTGAACATAAAATATTAAAATAAACTAATATGAAATATATTTAACATTATATATTCTAAGCATATAGATACAAATTATAAACAATAATATTAAACAATAATTGCATAACTAAGAACTTGTAGTCAGAGAGTGTTGTGTGTGTTGTGTCCATGGTTAAGCTTGTGAAGGATGTCTAATGGGGGTAAAAAGTGTCTTGTGCGTGAATGAGCTGTATGTGACTTTGAGAATATAAATAAGTGTGTATTAAACAAAGCGGAGCAAGCTATAAGATATAGTACATGAGGTGAAATGATTGATTCAATGAAAAAGGTGTTAAGGCTAACCCTGATAAGGTGGCAGAAATCCTAGCTTGTAAAAGGCCTCAAACCATCAAAGAGATGAGAGGAGGTAATCCAACCGATGAACGCCAATCAAAAGATGAGTCATCCAAAGATGAACATAAGCCTGAGGTACCAAAGCCAATTATTAAATGAGGCATCAAAGCTGAGACAATCAAGCTGAGGTAATATAAGAGCTACTTGAGGAGCTCAATAGAACAGATGAACAATGAACAAGATGAACAACTTAATCTTTATCTTCTCAAGATTCATAGTTCGATTGCATTTGCTCTCGTGTCACCCAAAGACTGAAGAACTCAAAGTGTGAGGCATCAACAGGATAAAACAGCTAATCACTTGAGGACATATCAAGGAAGGATTATTTGGGAGAGAGAAGTGAGCTTCGAATACTATTTCAGTCAACTCTTTAGAGGGTTGGTGCAATTCAGATTCTTTAACATGTACATGTTCAAAGTTGTGTATAATTATTGTTGTAAGATGCATGGCCTGAAGTGCAGGCCTTGTCCTCCTTCCTTAGTTCGTTCTATCTGACCCAAAAATATGATGTTGCCTCGGTAGGACGAGAATGTTCGAATGTGCGTATAATGCCACACTTTTGTAAACTCCTGCTGAAAAAAATTAACATTCTTGTCTTCTTAAGACCTTCCACTATCTAATTTGAAATACCCTATTTCAATCTGGAAGCCCCTTTCATTCTCCACTCAACCTCCTTTTACCTCACAATCTCAAGTATTTGTCTTGAGATTCCAACCGATTGAGTGAATAGGATTCTTATATCTATGAACTATATGAAAGAAATATTTCCATATCGACAGTTGCAGATGGAGCGATTTCTTCCACAAACTCTAAAAATATCGAGTTCTGTCTGAGAATGGACGGTATTTCTGTCCCTGTCAATGGTCATGAGAGAAGGTGTGTTCTGCATGGAAGTTGTATTGTGTGATGCGCTCCGTTTGATTAGCTGTGTGTCTTACTTATTTCATTGTGAATAATCGTGTATGTCGTCTCATAGTGCGATCTTATTTGTTGTTGTATTCTACTTATAATCATAATATAATATACTAAACCAAATAAATACAGGCAACATAAGAGGTGATATTCACGAATATATCTTGCACACTCTATTTAACGTAATAAATAATAAATAAAAATAATAATGTTTTTAAATAAATTATACCGCTATAATTGTAGTGTAAAGATAGTGCTCTCGCGGCCTGTAGTGTTTTTGTTGTAAGTATTAGGATGATGCTAGCCGTGTGGTGTCGTGTTCTTAACTTCATTATTTCATGATTCGTAAGTTGTCCTGAAGTGAGTCAAGTTGTGGGTGTTCTGAATGATCAAGTTTGGATTTCCCTCTAAGTAGCCTCAATCTACTGTCTCACCTGTTGACAGAACAAACATTCTTCACCCCGCGGGAGAAAATAAACTGCTAGATTGTGTCCGGGTCGGGAGAAATCTCTGAGTCGAACACTGCGAATATGGTGATCGCTATGAGCAAAGCTGGTAGTCCATTTTTTCAGTGTATGAAGATTAAAATCCGAGGTGGAGTATTTCGGCACCAGACCTGTATTATTTGGGCTGCCTGATATTTCTTTCCCTTGTCATAGCGAACGCAGGTGGGGCTCCATGCTGACCGATTTTCAACATCTTGGTAGAGGCTCAGTTAGTCTCTAGCACATAGTTGTGGTGATATAGTACAGTTGTGTAAAAATTTCTTTTTATATTAATAGAAAAACCTAAGCAATTCGCGAGTGATTCTTGAAATCTTGCTATAAATCGGCTACCTATGTTGGTCAGGACGGATCAATAGACTCAAATTACCCAACTCTACACCAAAAGTAAAGGGGTGAAATCCAAATGCCATATCAAACAAGATTTTTCAATAAATTATGCATGTTCTATCGAGGTATCTTACTCATTCTTTGGCGTAATCTATATAAAATAATAAGATGATATTCTAATACCAATAATAATAATATCAATAATAATAATAATAATAGAGATAATCACAATGCATGAATATACCTTGAAGTTAGAAATATAATAATATTTAAACATAACACCTAATACCTTTATAAATAATACTTAATAACTCTTAGCATAACATCTAATAACTTTCTAAATAACATATAATGTAATAGTTCTATTTAATTTGAAAAGACATAATAATAATTAATTATATCAATAATAATAATAATAATAGAACGAAATATTATAATAATAAAATAATTTACGTCCGTCAATTACAAAAATAAAAGAGTTAACTTATATATCATATAATAATTTAGCCAATTAAATTTAAGATAATATCATTAAAATGTAATACTTGCTTAATATAATAATAATGATCAATAAAATAATAATTGAATTGAAATCAATTCTATATAATTTTATCAAAATAATGAAAGTAAATAAAAAGATAATAATTAATAATGTAATATTTAGTAGAAAAAAATAATTATATTAAATAATAATATATTGAAGAACCAATAATAAGAGAATAATAAATAATAAATTAATTAGTTATGAACTAAATTAAAATAATAATTAATACAATGAATTTACGAAGGGATGGAATAATAAAATAAAAATAATAATTTAAAAAAAGGAATAAATAATTATATAATAAATTATTAATAATAATCATTAAAAATTAATAATGTAATAGAATTTTAATATTAAATTAAAATAACTCACAATCATTTTATATAAGTTAAACAAAAGAAATGGAATAATGAATAATAATGTAATAATAAGAATATAATAATAATTTAATAATAATAATTCAATAACTGTAATAACTTAATAATAATAATAATCATTAAAGATAATAATAATGAAAAGTGATATTAAATCAAAAGTGAAATAATGGTATTAGATTTCGTGCATATCATGATAATATATTTTGAAAAATATGAAGGATTAATATATAAATGAATTACAATAAATGCATACATTAATAAAAATAATTAAATGAATATAATAATCATAAATTAAATTATAAAAATTAAAAATATGAATAATGAAAATTATAAATAAATAATTCGAGATGTTTTCAAATTTATTACCGTATTAATTAATTAACAAAACAAAACTAATAAAAAAATAATAATTAATAATATCTTGAAAAAAATAATTAATTAAATTAATATATTAATATAGTTAATTAATAATTTAGAAATGCTAATATAATAAATTAATAATAATAAATATATAAATAATAGATTAAAATAATGGATGTTGATATAAAAAAGATTTAAATAATTTAAAAATTAATATGTAAAAATATAATAATGAATATATTAATGAACTCTCGCCTAATAATAATAATTAAAAGATAGGTTTGTCATTTATAGTTTTAAAATAATAAAAATAAAAAATAAAATATACTATTTTTTCCAGTTAATAATTTCTTAACTTTGAACTTAAGTTTCAAGCCTTACGATATCCCTATAATCCAAGAATATTCTTCTTAGAGTACTGAATTGTTAAATTCTATTTATAATAAAATCTATATATATATATGTACAATCATTGTTCCCTTGTAAATGAATCAGTATTATACAAAAGTATTTTAGGTGCCTGTATATGTACGGCATAATAAATAGACTTAAATATATATATTAATATAACGATATGATAACAAATAATGAGCGTATAGGTTAAAGAACAAATGAAAGATTGACAACTTTGTTCTACTGATTATTTAATGAGTGAAATTATTATTATTATATTATAAATCTAACTAATTTTTTAAATATAATATTATATGTGTTATTTATATCTTATAAAATATTATATAATAAATTTATATTTATAATGAGTATATTAAAAAAGTTTTTATATATTGCTATACATATTGATAAGTATTATAAATATTTTAAATAAATAAGCTATTAATAATTATATATATTATTACTCACTAAATAATATATAATAAGTTTATAAACAAGTCCATAATACAATTTTTGGCTCCTATTATTAATCATAGTACCTCCTTTTGCTCTATCGATAAATGTCTATTTTTTACCTAAATGCATATATATATATATATATATAGTTATAAAGTTTATATTAAATAGTATATATATATAAAAACTTATATATATATTGTATAAAATAATTATTTTATATAATATTAATTATATATATATATAGATTATATAATATATAATTATAATTATATATTATAGATAATGAATAATTAAATTATAATATTATATATAATTAGTTAATATAATATAAAGATATCGTCATTATTAAAAATATATATTATATATATATAATCATATTTACAGATTGCCACTCTCACTACAAACACGGGGCAGAGTCAATCTATCCCAAGGAATCAGATAGGCAGAAACAAATGAATCCATAAATACAATAACAACCCAAGCCTCAATGTCTAAAGGCGTGAAAAATCTCTAAGGTGAGCGGGCAGACGTGCCTTAAGAGAGGAAGGATTAAATACAGTTGGCAAAAACAGTGAAGATGGTTAAGGTGTGATGTTCCAGAGCGAGAGAGTAAGATGGCTAAATAAGAAGGTGGGCACCAAGCGAAGAACGAGTCTGGCGGTTTTCAATGCTTCATGCAAAAAAGTTCATTAAAGCGAAAAAGCAAGGCACACCTTGTGCTACGTTGTGTGTTGGGTGGCGCAATGAAGCTGGAGAATGCAAGTAGGCCAAGCTCTCCTAGAGGTCTGCCGATTCTAAGTAGTAACACAATATAGAAAAAGAGAATGTGCGCCAACGGTCACGTGCGCAGAATATAGGTGCTCTATAGTAGATAGGTTGTGTGAAACGAAGGGTGAGATGTTTATTAGAGTCCTCTATAGCTTTAAAGACTCTCCGTAACTCTGATCAAAGAATCGTGTTCGATTCTGTAAGTCTTCTTAAGTAGAGAATGATAGTGGCAATAGCCTGTAAAATGCGATGTGCTTGTGAAATTTGCAATAACTTGTGACTATACTTTCTAAATGGCATGGTTATGAATATCAAGGTAACTTGCCCAAGGTGTCCGGTTGGTGTGGTATTTATAATACTAACGATGGAACAACTTGTTTAATGTGTATCTGCTACTGGCTATTCAGACACAAAAAGATATACCATTGTGTGTCCCATATGACCAGTGAGTGAGGGGTGTGTTAAATTTTGCTCACAATCATGTCAAATGTGTCTAAATTGTATACTAATATAGAAATTTGTGTAATTTGAAAGTGAATTTAGTAAACAATATGTTGAGTGTTGTGATTGTGTATCTAATAGTACAAATGCTACTGCACTTGTTAGTGTGTGTATCACAATACAGTCATTACAATTGTTTATGATTATTTTGTTGTGGAGAATAATTTTAAAATTTGATAGCCCAACCCTAGGCTAAACATAGGTAACAGATTATAGCGTGTTGCTGAGTGATCTGGGTTTAGTGTGGTTCATTATAAAAATAGACTTTCTGTGTATTTTGAAATACAGTCTTAATTATTAATTGTTACTTTAAGTTAGTGATAATTTAAATTAAATTGTTTTCCAGTCACAGACTACAGATAAGGCCTACCAGTTATTAGTACTTTTTATAATATACTCCTGGCACTAGGCTAAGCTAAATTTACGTGACTTGTTTCAATTTTTTAATTTATTTAAAGGACGTATAAACCTAAAACTTTAGTAGATATTTAAAACTGTAGTTGGTAAATATAATAGGTACAGGTTAGCAAGCTAATTAAAATTTAATAGTATGTATTGCTCTGTGTGTAACTGTGGGACTGTAAGAAGAGGTGAATATGTGATAGCTGCCCTGTTTGTGTTTTGAATGCAGATAATGGTTTTTTAAAGGAAGGAGATTGCAAGACTTAGTGAAAATATGCAATGGATTGAAAGAAGAAGTAATTGAGTTGAGAAAGGAGGGAAGTGTTAGGAAAAGGTTAGTAGGAGATGTCGAGGGTGAGGAAGGGGAGGGGTGACCGTGGGGGGAAAGACAGGAATAGTGATTTCACTCTAGGCCAGGAAGATGAGAGAGAAAAGGATAAAGTAGTTGATAATAATAGGTCTGCAGAGGAATATAGAGTTACAGGAATTAGAATTAATAGTTTAAAGATGAGGATCTCGAAAGGTCAGTCAGCCTGAAATGACCTGCAATAACAGGTTTGACTGTCTTCCAGAAGGGAGGGATCATCAGAGAGGGTCATGGGTAATGTTGAGTTTTCTGAAAGGGAAGACTGAAACATTGGTAATTTAGACTCTATATGAAACGATCCGTAGACAGGACTTTTCCAAAAGAATAAAAAGAAAACGATGAAGAGTTATGTTATCCAGGTGCCAGAGTGGATATCGTGGATAGGATAGATAGAGAGATTAGTCTACAAATGTTTTGTTTCAGATGTGATTTGTGCAATTGGGTTACAAATGATTATAGGGACATAGAATGGGTTCAGAAGTAATTAATGACAAGATTATAATGTGGAGATTGATTCAGGTAGAGATGATAAGGCTTAGGTGGGGTAAGGTGCAGTATGGTTTGCCTGGGATTTACCAGGTAGGTTTAGGGGTGTGGTTGGGCAGGGTCTGGAATGGTGGGAGTTAGGCTTTAGGTGGTTAGAAATGAGAGGTGTTAGTGGGTAAGTATTTTGTTTTTCAGAAAATAGTTAGGTTTTTTGTGATTTGTAAGGATGAATTTCTGGATGAACATCTTTTTTGGCGGCAGATGGAGGTTCACTTGAGTAGTAAAAAAGGTGTTGAGTCTTTTTCAGTACCCGAGTGTAAGTTTGGTGTACGACGTTGTTTACGGTCAGAAAAACTTAGGTAAGAGTTGGGGGTGGTGGGCTAAATCTAAGTACAATAGTATGGGCAATTGGTTAAGCTATAATACGTTGGGGAGTAATAAATGATGACTGTACATGTATTACACAGGTTAAATTTTAAAGAATGATGTAAAATAAATATCTCCCCTCTAGAGAAAATCTCGGGGTGTGAACTACGAAATGAAGGCTTACAGAAAAATAAAAAAGAGTGAGCTGATTAAGTTATACATAAATGAGGAATCTATGACATTATTTGCATAACTGAGCATGAAGGTTTAAATGATAGAATTAATATGGAGACCCTTTCAGGAATATGAATAGACGGATATTCACTTTATTTAGACTATGCAGTAAGGAAGGAAAGAAGTGGGTGGTGGTATGAGTGGCGCGTGTTTATGAAAAGACAATAATCTTCAATCATAGTAATTAAAATATGACTGACTTTAAAATGAATCATGATATTAAATCGGTGTGTAATAATAATTCTTATATAATAATAAAAATCATTATAATAAAAATGGCGGCTATTAATTATCAGACCCTCACTGAAGCCAGAGATCAAGAATTAGAGTGGAAATAATGTGAAAGAATATAGAATAGACAGGCATGTCACAAGTAAAGAAAAAGGTATAGTCCATAATGGGTGATTTTATATTTTCCCGGCATATCACATAATGGGATTTAACCTTTGTCATAAATATGGAATACATATAAAAAGTAAGATTCTCCATTTCCAAAATTTTTCCTATAATATAGAGTTATGACCGCAGAAAAGTAACCTAAAAAGTAACCCAACAAGATACGTGCACCTACATAGAAACTTTAAAAATATTAACTAACTGATGAAAGTATAGGTTGGAAATAGGAAGTTTAGAGTTTTGAGGAAAGATTTAGGACTTAGTAAAGAACGCATAATATAATTAGAATTTAAATATAAAGGTAATAATATCTAGGGCCCAAAATTGAACAAAAGTTAATAAAAGGAAAAGATCTTAGATTTTGCCGAATATGGCGATTTTATCCAAAATATCGAGACATCTTTAGAATAAACAACTAACTGGGAACCATAAAGAGAAATTTAAGAACCAAAACTGTATTTATCATGTGGAACATTTTAAAAAGCAAACTATGACGGCTCCCCCCCCTCTTGCAAAAAAGTTGAATGTAAAGATATAAAATTATGTCATTACATTTGGCAGTAGCGTAGATCTATTTTTAATTGCAAATTAGTGAATGAGGATGAAGAGAGAAAAATTAAAATAAGAAAATAAGGTCGTATAAGAAATGTTTTAAAAAAACTCATTATATTGCAAAGGTAGATAATGGGAAGATTATTTAGAAAATGTATACAGGGTAAAAAATAGAAATCAGAGCTTAACCAATGCAATAAAGAGAAGGCAATAAGAGTGAGGCAAGAAATTAAATCTTAGCAGGAATCGTGTAAAATAAGAAATCAATGAATGAATTTTTTTTAAACGTTTTAATAAATTTATAATAAGAAAGAATAAAATTATTGGTTAAAGAAAAATAAGATTGAAAAGAAAAAATTTTGAGGATCCATTAAAAGATACAACAAGGAAATGGTCAAAACATTTTCCAATGCAATTATTTTGCTTCAGTGTTTAATGGGGAAAGATTAGATAAATAGTTTGAGACAATTAATAGTGTCTTGTATTGCATGAAAAACAGAAAAACATAGACTTACAGAAATTATGATTTATGTATACAGATATAAACGTTTATAATAAGATCATATTGACCTCAATAAAGCTGAAGGCCCTGATGGTATATATGGTAGAATTCCTGAGAGGGTACAGTACCCACTTCCCCTAGCATTGCAAGGCACCTGTATTTGAATTTGTTATGAGCGATTCATAAAAAGTAGCATTTGGATCGAGGTACCACTCCATGATAAACTGGTAAAATGGCATATGTGTTGGCCCTATTTATAAGAAAGGGGTAGTAAGGAAGATTTTTGGAAATTATAGAGGCCAGTTAGTTAACATCTCTGGTTGTAAAGGTTTCTGGAAAAGTTACTGAAAGGTCATATAGAGAAATATTTAGAAAGAAAACAAGGTATTGTATAAGACTCCCCCTAGCACGGGTTCAAGAAAAGGTAGGTCTACTGTTCAAACAAACCTATTTCAAGATTTATGGACTATACATTTTACTGACTGTATCATGCCTTTGATCGAGAGGTCCGAGTGATTATTTGTATATTTACGTGTACTTTAGTAAAGCTTTGATAAGGTTCCCCCACATAAGGCTGATGAATAAAGTATTAGCAATGTGTAATAGGTTGAGGAAATACAATGGTTTGGAGATTAAAGAGTGGTTGAGAAAATGAAATTACAGTGTTAATATTGATTCAAATAAATTGGCAATAAAAATCATGCATGGGTAAATAGTGAAGAGTAAGTGTGCCCACAGGTTCAGTTATAAGCTAGGGGCCTACTATTTTCCCTCATATATAATGATAAATGATTAGACAGGCCACACTTAAATGCAAAGTGTATTCTAAGTTTTGGAGATGAATAACTAATGTAGGAGCCCCCATAACCTCAGTTAAGGAAATGACAGTGTAGAGAACCGGATTGTACTTAAAGAAATTGCATATAAATGAATCTTGAACTAAACATGCTTGGGTGGGCAGATGAAGTGGCATAATGAAATTAATTCAATAGTAAACCCAAGTGTATAGGTTCTGTTCACCTAGATATAACTGCAAGAATAAAGTTTTAACTAGCAAATATGAATGGGGATATAGCGCGCTATTGAGTCTGTGGACCAAGAAAAAAGATTTAGGTGGATTATAAACAGTAGAGTGGTTTTGAAAGTAGCTAACTGGTTTGGAAGCTAGAAATAAAGTCTAATAAGCATGCTGGGCATGAATAAATATCGCAAAGTTGTTTCAAGAGAAGCAAGGAAGTAAATAAGTAAAACTGTAATAATAGCTATGTTAGTCATAATACAAGAGTATTTGTGCCAAGTTTGGGGCCATTTTTTAACTACTTTAATAAAAGAAGACTTAGACCTTGGGCTAGAGAGAGTCGGCAACGTAGAGCAACAGGAGATTCCTCTGGGTTTGGCGGTACAAGAGTCTATGACGGAGAGGCTAGAAGGAGTTAGGAATGTTTCGTTGTAAAGAAAGGCGATTTCTTAGAGGGGGACATGATACACACAAGTCTACAATATATTTACATCTATTGATAATACAGAGATCAAATAAATTTTTCATTGTAGAACATCGGAACACCGGCTGACCCTATTGAACAAGGCCTTTATCAATAAAGAAAAATTTATAGTAAGAAAGCATGCAATAAAAAGCTAAATAAGAAAGCATGCCATTTAGTTTATGAATGGGTTGGTTAAATTTTGGAATTTAAAGTCTGCCAGCAGGAGGTTGTTGACGTGCTTGTGACTCGATTGCATACATTTAAAGAAAGGGTTAGATTCGTGTTATGGATGGTTGGGAAATGCATATTAATCTTTTGAATCGTCTACTCCATTAAGTTTGAATATAGTTATAGTTTTTCTAACATTGTGTTACAATAAAACTTTAGTTATTAAGACAATCTGAGGATGGATTGGGTATCATATTTATATAATCATAGTTTTGACTAAGCCAAATGTGGTGGATTTGTAGTTCAACAACAAATTGAAAAGCTATAGTACCCTAAGGTGGCTATTGGATGGATGTGCAGTTGAGCATGTTTCGTGTAGAGGGTTGACTGGGACGAGTCTCGATAGTGACCCATAGTCGGCTATTTTTACTGGTCAATCTATATTTAATGTCTTAAATGTCTATCCAATGATAGAAAAGTGGATCCGGAAGCCAGCCTCCAGATGTGAGAAGCATAGTACTTACTGCCCCAAACAAGGGTTTGAGAGTATAGGCACTTAATACCTAACTGGAAAATAGCTTTGCAGTAAAAATATAAATTTCGCGTCAATGACTATAACTCAGAACTCAAAAGTAATTAATCGATTGAGGCCCACCTTTGGCACACAAAGTGATATGAGGTTTCCAAAAGATTTTTTTAATATATAAATCTTTTCTTTCAGACCAAGAATGTTTTATGTTGTCAACAGTTCACAGGAAACGTTAGAGCCGTCGAAGGAAATAGGAAAGTTGGGTAGGTGTTTTTTGAGAGGGAGATATATAAGTTAAGTTTTTTAAAAATTTTAATTTCGCAAGGTTGCGGTGGCCCCACCCCGGAAAATCCCATCCAGGTCAGCAAGAATAGAACGGAAAGCTGAAGACGAGAGGCAACTCTAGAAGTCAAAAAGAGGGATGAGATTTGGAAACATGAAATGGAAGAATTAAAAGTTAGAGAGTACCAAGTAGCTGAAAAAGAAATCCTACAGAAATAATAGATAGGAATAAAGTTGGAGAATAAAACAGAAACCTTAAGCGACACCATAATGGAACAACAGGAACAAGGAGGTAGAAAAGTTGCTCTCCTGCATTATAACAGAGTGTTGATTTAGAGGCGATCAGAAGAAAAAAACTTGACAGAGTTAGCAAAGAGAACGGAAAGAAACCCTAAAGAAGAGAGCCTTAGAGAGTAGTGACGCTTTGCCATCCCTGTCAAGAAGTTTTTAAATCATGTCTTCGCCACGCACACCGGAGTGTTAGTGAGTCTTCATTGATTTACCCCTGACATCCAATATGTCCCTAATGTCGTTACAGGCCATAAATCAACTTTGTGGAAAATTCGCTCAAAAAAAGTTGGGGGGGATGGTCACCAATGTGGGCCTCGTCCGAACGTGTTGAAAGACGCATAAACTGAATGATCTGAAAGAAGGAAATAAAGAGAACTGTTAAAGACGATCTCATTCCATCCAAGGTCTTTCAAGACAATCCTTTTCTTCATTTAAGAAAAATTCAATTAAATAAATATTTCTTGACAAAGATATCTTCCTAATAGTAAAAATCAACAAAATGTTCCAGCTCTGACTCTGCCATGGTTTAAGCATCATAATCAAGCAAATTTATTAATGAGGTTCAATAATAGATAAAACATACACTGAAATTTATCAAAACAGGTTAAAAATACTCATTAATTAACATTTAATAACATATTATAATAACATTATAATATGATCTTTCATTTTTAGCGACAACACAACAGTCATCAACATAAGAGTGGATATACGTCATTGATATACATCAGAAAGAGTGTAGGAGATTGAACAGAACCATCAGCGACACACACCACTATAAATGGATTTTAAGGATGAATGGTGATAGTCTTCAACAGTTGCTGTAAAGCCAATGGAGAGGAAAATCACATATGGTTGCAGAGTGAAGGATACATACCAAATGAGGGAAGTTTGGACATCAAAGTTAAGTGCTAGACAGCAAAAGACTTACTATGACGCAGGGGAAGTGCAGAAGTTAAGAGTCAGACAGAAAGAAAGATTCAAATAGACTACTTATGGAAGCCATATTAGTAATCAAAGAGAAAATTACATAAATTAAGAGATTTACAAATACTTTTCCTTATAACCTTGTTCACTTAACTTCTCACTCTTAATTCTCCCTACTTCCTTCCTTCCTTTCTCTTTCCTCTCCAGCCATGCCCCCACTAACTTAATCTTGTATAAAACATGATGATCTGATATTCCCATCCCAAACACCTTCACTGATTCAACGTCCATCACATATTTCAACATCATCTCCTTCATTAACACAAAATCAATCATACCTTTCACTTCAATACCATCTCTACCTACCCCAACTCTTGTGTACTGAATACTCTGGTGCCAGAAGAATGGATTGTTAACATTCACATTCCTCTCCTCACAGATGTCAATCAGATTCCTACCATTTTCATTTTCAACCGCAATCCCAAAGGCATTTGTTATACCATATACCATGTGTTCAGATGAACAATCTTGGGAGAGTGTTAGGTGCGAGAAGAATTGATAAAATGAGGAATGAACGCATTAGAGAGTTGTGTGGTGTGAAGAAAGGAGTAAATGAAAAAAGAAATGAAAGTACATTGAGATGGTTTGGTAATGTGGAAAGGATGGATGATAGTCGGTTGGTTAAGAGGATGTATAAAGGTGAGTGTGCTGGGAATCGACCGGCTGGGAGACCGAAGAAAAAGTGGATTGAGTCAGTTAAGGAATGCTTGGAGGAGAGGAATGTTAGTTTGGCTGAGGCGAGAAGAAAGGTACATAATAGGAGTGAATGCAAGCTTTTGTGAGGGAGTATGATTGTGGAACACCTGGGCCAAGGGATGAACCCTACAATGACGAGATGCCATAGTGAGGGTTCGTTGCGGTCCCGTGAAGCTCTACGGCAGATTTTTCTGACTCCGGCGAGTTCTCACTAAAGGGTATAGAAGGGGCGGTAAGGCTGGGATTTCTTTTCGCTTTGTGTCATATTCTTCTACTACTTTTCTGTTTCCAATGCATGTGTTGTACCTTACCCCTAGTCTTGGGGAGAGAAGGTGGGTGATGATAAATATATATATATATATATATATATAATATATATATTATATATATATATTATATATATATATATATATATATATATATATATATATATATATATATATATATATATATATATATATATATATATATATATTATATAATATATATATATATATATTTGTACAAAAAGTAAGTGTACTGATGTCGTATTAAATTATGTATTGAACTTACCTGAAATTACAAGTTATCTCCTTTGAAGTATGACCATTTGGAGGTTACACAGCGGTTTCAACGTTTCTTCCACTGTTCATAGAAGTACCGAAAGTCATTCTCCTGAAGGGTGTTTAGTTCACGTGTTACAGTATTTTTTATGTTTTCCATTGTTCCAAAATGATGACCCTTCAACTTCATTTTCAACTTAGGGAAGATATAAAAATCGCACGGAGCTAGATCTGGGCTGTATGGAGGATGTGGAAGTACTTGAATGTTTTTCTTCGCCAGATATTCTATAATTGAGAGCGCAGTGTGGGATGGCACGTTATCGTGGTGCAGCACCCAATCGTCTGCAATGTCTGTTCTGAGTCGCTGAACTCGTTTTCGAAGTCGTTCCAAGAATCTTTGTAAAAGACGTGATTAACTGTCTGTCCTGAAGGTACAAATTCTTTGTTAACAATACCACGGCTGTCGAAAAAAAACAATAATCAGTGTTTTCACCTTGGACTAGCTCATATGTGCTTTCTTCAGACGAGGAGAATTTTTTATGTGCCATTCTGCACATTGCCGTTTGGTTTCAGGATCGTACTCAAAAACCCCATGATTCATCTCCTGTTATAACTTTATTCAAAATATTTTGCTCCATTTTGAGTCTTTCAAGTAAATCTTGACAAATTTTGACCCTGTTCGCTTTCTGCTCCACAGTCAAGTCTTTCAGCACTAGTTTTGCACAAATTTTTCGCATGTGGAGTAGGTAGATGAGCACATTTGATTCTACCTAAAGGTATGGGAGGTTAGCACTATATTGTTTCTGCAGATGAAATAGTACCAATTGCAGACTTTAGAGAGGGACTGTGCTGGTTGATATGTAAATTTGAACAAATCTATAGTGGGAAAGTGCGGAAAATTAATGCACTAAAAGTAAGGTTAAATAAACTTTACATCAAAAAACCACTTCAAAAAAAAAAAATAAAAAATAAATAATAAAAACGTTTAATGAATAAAAACTAAACTAAAATTTAGTATTACCTTTGTCACTATGTTCCCACTGATGGTTTTGTTTTTTCTGAGAGCTTTCACCATAACCATCGATCTTTCTATGATTCGTATGTTCAGAATTTTGTGACACTCCCTTCATTTTCACGCTGGAATTCCAATCTGTGGTTATATAGGAATTATCATCATGTATAACGTTTGAAACAAAATCTTCAGTTACATTAATAAAAACTGTAAAAAGTAAAGTGTTCACAAGTTTCCTATTGTAACAATACTTCCAATAATCATATATTTGTTTCTTTAAAATAATGGCAGTAAATATTTATGTATGAAGAAAATTACAATGTTAAAAGCAATTATTATAAAAACTTTTTTAAAGCAAAATCTCTCTCTCAAAGACACCTTCCAACTTTAATATCTCATTTGCTAGTTCTATGGTTTCCCACATGGGTGGTTTAAACATTCTTGATATTAATAAAAAGAAATTGTTGTTGTGGTTGTTAAGGTGGCTTCAAGAAAGCTTGGGATTATGCTCTGGCTGCTAAATTTTATATTTGACTCCCCTAAGCTACTTCCACTGCGTGAATGCCTCATATGCCCTTGTATAGAGTACTGTTTTCACAGCTCTTCCAAGGACAAATGGCTAATAAACTATCCTTTACTTTCCAACACTTCTTTATCTTTGTGACATAATGTTCATGTTCTTTGTTTTCTATCTGTACTACAGAAGCAGGTGTTCAAGGGAGCTATCCACTTGCATTCCATCTCCATTGGGACGCCCTCACAGCACATGAACTGTAGTGTCTTCACATGAATTTTGTGTAGAGATTGGCAACTTCAAGGTTATTTGGGATTGTTCCACTTTTCTTCAACCGACACTCTTCTGTGAAATTTTATTCTATCTTCTGTAACTCCAGCAAAATTTAATCTTCATTAATTTAAGGCCTGTATCAGCATTCACATAAGAAATTTATATTAGGTATGACGCCCCCATGAGTTTCTACTTTTTCTCATTTTATATCCTCTACTTGAATAGTGATCTTCTACAAGCAGAGGTAAGAGCATAAAAAAAGCTTTCAAACTTCAATCTAAACATACTATTAAAATAAAAAAATGTTTTAATGAATTCCATATGCATATATTAAAAAACAAACATTCAAATTTGAACCGACATTTGCTGTTCTTTTTACCTTTAAGTGCAGGAAGATAATAAGTTTGTGATGCTGTTGCAGGTTTATAAGGCACATAACCTACATTGCCATCACTAGATGAATATTCCTCTTTTTCGAGTTTTGAATCTTCTGGAATCTTATCATCACAACCTAAAAGAAATTTTTTTTTTCTATACCAAGCACTTTTTGAATGATATAAATTTTTCAATAATATATATATATATATATATATATATATATATATATATATACATCTGAATTAAAAAATTATATATAATATTAATATATATATATATATATTATATATATATATATATATAATATATACGAGTATATTATATACGGTATTAATATATATAACCGGTAATATATGATATAATATTATATATAATATATATAATATATATATATATATATATAATATTAAATATATATATATATATATATATATATATAAGTATATATATATATATATGCAAAAAATGTGACTATCTGAATTAAAAAATATAATAATATAGAGAAAATAATATATATATATATAATATATATATATATATATATATATATATAAATATTATATATATATATATATATATATATATATAGTATTATATATATATATATATATATATATATATATATATAATATATATATATATATATATTTATAATAAAAATATATAATTATAATATATATAATATATATATATATATATATATATATATATATATATATATATTATTTTATATATATTATATATATATACTATATATATATAATATATATATATATATATATATGATAATAATAGGTCTTAATGCCTTGATTATAAAATTCTTATGGATTCCTTTACCAAAATAGAAGAAAGTAGATTCTTTAGATGTTATAAGTTTATATCAAATATTAAAAGAATTTGACAAAATATTTAGCAAAAGCTTTTGGCTATAATAATCTTAGCCCTCTTTCAGCTGCTACGGAATATCAACTAAATTAAATATTAATGAAAATACAAAATATAAAAATCAAAAATATAAAAATTAATTTACAAAAGTTTAGTTTTAAGTTTTTTGAAAAAAGGTGAGGAGTGTAGAATGTTGTTCATGATGGGATTTATGTGCCAGTCGTTTCTTTGTATATTGTAATTATTTGAATTGGTTATGCAAAAGGATTCAGAGAGTTTGCGAAGTTGTAAATTTTTGATATGAATGATGGGTGTCATTTTGTTAATGTTGATACTGTGATTATGTGTGGATCTATGAAGGTAAGGGCAGAGATAGGGTTATCTTGGAGTAGGTCATATTTGTGTTGGTAGTTTCGGCGTAATATCAATATATCAATTCTTCTCACACCTAACACGTCATTAAGATTATCCATCTGAACAATTTGTACCTTGGATATATATACAGTACCTCTTATTCCAGACCATAGTTTCACTACTATACATTAACACAGGTAACAACATACCCTCGTGCGAAACCCTAGCACACTCAAAACTTAGTCCCTTCACATCCACCAAGGATTTAATTGCACCAGCCACCTTCTTACCAATCACAACCTTCCTACTACATTCTGCATCATCTGTTCCTTTTTCATCCAACATATATCCTAAATATTTAAACTGAGATACTTGTTCCAGATGCTCACCACCTCACTCACTATCATAACCTTACTCTAATCCACATTTACTTTCAAACCCCACCTTTTTCACACCCTGCCAAACCTCTGTACTAGCAATCCTCTCAAACTCTCTTCAGATTCACCACACAAAACCAAATCATCTGTATACAATAATTGATTGTATACGAGTAGAGAGACGAAACACGTCAGGAAATCTGTTTGAATATTTCTTTTACTTCTCTTGTAAATTATTTTCAAAAATTATTTTAAGGAAACTCAATAATGTACAAAAATAAATATTTAGAACCTTGGAAGGAAAATTTAAGACATAATAATAATAATAATAATAATAATAATAATAATAATAATAATAATAATAATAATAATAATAATAATAATAATAATAATAACCTACATTGCTCAGGGTCAACTATTAATTTTCTTGTGTTTATTGCTGATGAGAAATTCTGATAATTTTTTTCAGAATCCAAAACTGTTGATTCCACATGTTCACCAAAGTTTCCGAAGAGTTTAACAATTATATCAGCAATGCTATGTTTTAATTTGATGTCTTCTTTACTGGTCGCTGGTTGTGCTACAAACTCCACATAGCACTGAAGAGTGTTATAATCATCTGATTTGTTAATTGTCCCACTTTCTATTAAGGTATTCATATGGTCCTTTAGTTTCAAAGCAAGATCATGAAGAATTTTGGCAGATTCATTTTCTTTATCCATCCAACCAGGATTGGAAAGGGGTAGGTTATTTCCCTGATTTGCAACTGGACATATTCTTCCATTATCATTGTTAGAAAGATTTGCACCCACAAACTGATTGATAACTTTCTCTTTAGATTCATTTTGCCCATCTTTTCTTGAAGTGCTTTTTTCAAAAAATGCACCTTCAACTGAGAGCTTACCTCCATTTTTTTGTTTTTCAAGAAAATTTTCTTTGGGTATCACTAAAAAATCATTCTTAATTTGTGTTATTACTGGTAAAGATAAATTGCTGTTTACTAGAGTACTACTATTTGTTGATACATTTGAACTACTTGCTCCAGACATAGTAGAATGGCAAGAAATATTTCCTTCCTTATTAGGAACAGTAAGTTCTACATCATGACATTTATCATTAATATCTAAAGTACAAGGTATATTTGAAAGGCTACGTGTTTTGCCTTTAGATGGAAGAATTTTTGAAGAGCTGTTGTTATATTGATTATCATTAAAATTATATGAATTTTTGCTTTTAGCATTCAATAAGTATCGCTTACTTATATTTGTTGACAAAGTTTGGGCATTTCTATTAATATTTACCACCTCCTCATCACTAGAAGTTGTTAGCCTTTGTTCACTGGAAGCTACATATTGAGTATGTTTATTTGATCTTTTGGAATTTAATAAAGAAGCATTTCTCACAATATTTGGATTTTGAAATAACTGAACTTCTTTAGTTTTACTGACTTTCAATTTCTCCTTAATATTATTGGCAAATTTCTTATTTCCTTTTACTTTTGACTGAGATGTTCCTTTACCTTCAGGTTCAGTTCTTAAAACTGAAGCATAATTTTCAATAGCAATTCTTTCTAAAGTACTTAAAGATGAAGCTAGATAAACCTGGTTCTCTAACTTATTACCATATCCAACATCAGCACTCGAGTCCCATTCCAATTTTTTGCTTGATGCAAAGCTTGAAACTGAAATTCCAGAAGGAGAAGTAAAATGTTCAGAAGATTCTGGGTGATATGTGGATTCTGCTGATATTATGGAATTTAAAGAATCTTGTTGCTGATCATACAAAATTTCTGACTTTTTATATTCTAGTAAACAAAGTTTTTGTTCTGTTACTATTCGTGGTGATATAGCTCCTCCAACAATGAAATTTGGTTTGATTATATTACTTATATTTGAACTCTTTTGATCTTCACACCCTTGGATTGGTTCTCTCTTCATATCTAAAACTGTTGTGGTACTATCAGTATTTTCTGACTGACTTCCAAGAGAACAACCTTCCAATACAGTTCTAACAGGATCTTGACCAATTTGATGTTTAACACTTTCACTACTTGAGTCTTCTCCATCTGTGGAGCCAAGATCCTTTCGAATGCCTGCAAAAAGCCCCATTTGAAAAATGTCTTCACTCTGCCCTAGAGCAGGTGGTCTTACTAATTTTGAAACTGCTCTATTTATTGAAACAATATCTTCATCATCTTCCAGCCCCATAGTTGGATTATTTGAAGAGTTTTTATTATTATTGCCAGTATGAGAATTCCTCTCTAATGATCTTGTTATTTTTGATTTCTTTAAAAGTAACGAATCTGAAGTCAAAGGAAGGCTCATTTCTTCACTGCCATGAGGACCACCTATGGGACTTCTTTTTGAACTATGTGCAGATTTATGCATTTTATTTCCCAAAATATTAAATTTATCAGTATTGTAAGATTTGAGAATTTTATTAGGCATTTTTGAGGTTTTGGAATGAGTACTTTTCAAATTAATCAAAACACCTATTTTATGAGGAGAATCAGAACCTGGTGTTTCACCTCTCCCTCCTTTCATGACACCCACATTTTTAACATCAGAGGGCAAAGAAATATCAGAATTTTCAATTTCAGATAGAGAGTTTACATTACAATCCAAAGATCCTTTATGTTCTGAACACAATGTATTTTTATCCTCCCAAATATCTATTTCATTTAATTCTCTTTTTTGAAGCTTTTTTGAAGGACTTAAATAAACTTCTGGAAGTCTAATACTATTTACACTACTGCTTTCAGACATCTATGAAAAAATTAAAAAATAATATATATATATATATATATATATATATTATATATATATATATATATGGATATATTATATATATATATATATATATTATATTATATATATATATATATATGTATATATAGTATATATATATACTATATAATATTATATATTATATATATATATATATTTATATATATATTATATATATATATATATATTATTATAATATTATAGTATATATTATATCTAATATATATATATTTTTTATATATATATTTTATTATAATTAGTATATATATATTATATATTACGTAGTATATATATATATATATTATATATATTATTTATATTATATATATTATATAATACTTATATTAATATATTATATTAATACTATACTATATCTATATATATACGTATATATATTATATTATATTATTATATATTAATATATATAGTTACTTGATTTATATATATAGATTAGGTATTGTAATACTGTACTGTGCTTTTTTCTGAAAAATTTTCAAGTTCAAAAAAATTTCTAAGTTCAGAAAGTTGAGTTAATTTGTTTTTAAGTAAAATTATTTAGTGCAATAATTTAGTGTAGTTCAGATGCTTGCCATTAAGGAATTTTCTTAAAAAAACTTTACTTACTTAATTTTTGAATTAGAAATTTTTTAATTAGAATTTTTTCAGAAAATAGGTGGAGTCCAAGTATTCATATGCAATATTTATATATATATATAATTATATTAATATATTACTATATATAATATATATTATATATATATAATATATATAATATCATATATTTATATATATATATATATTATATATATATATATTTTTATATAATATTATATACGGTATATATAATATATATAAGTACTATCAATATATATTATTATATATTTATATATATATAATATATATATATTATATATATCAATTATAATATATATATAGTATCATATATATATTATATATTAGAGGTGTACCGGATTTCCGGCCGGAATTTCATTTTTTTCCGGTTCCGGTTCGGCCGGAATTTTGAAAAAATTCCGGCCGGAACTGATTTAGCTACTATAATTACAAAATTGCTGGAAGGAATTTATTTTAAATAAACTAGCCCATCTTTTACAAAATATAATGGAGCCTTTGAGTTATTTACTAACAATGTATTTACATCCTGCAGTATTATTAATAAGTTACTCAGTTCTCAATATATGGTAATAAGTTACTCATTAAATTCAAAAATAGAAATTATATATAATATATATATATTATATATTATATATATATTAATATATATTATTATATATATTATATATATATATATATATAATATATATAATAGTATATATGATTATTAATATAATATATTTATATTATATATTATATATTTATATATATATCTTATATATTATTATATATATATCTATATATATATAATTATATATCTATATATATATATTTATACTATATTATATTATAATTATATCTATACTTTATATATATTATATATATATATATATCAGTAATATATATATTATATATATATGATTATATATTTATATATATATATTATATATATTATTATATATATATATATATAATATTTATATTATATATATTATGTATATAATATATATGAATAGTTATATATAGTATATATATATATATAATTACTTTATATTTTGCAATGGGAATACACATTAGTCCATTTTCAAAATTGGCTCGTAAGCTGTGAGTAGTTTAAGAATTAATGGCTCGTTGAATATTAGCATATCATATATCTGTAGTAAATGATATCTTATCGGCCTTAAATAACCTCGATTACTGCTGATCCAATTTACTGTATTTTTTTTTTTTTTTTTTTTTAAGTTGTTCACCACCACTCCACGGGCGACCCTATTCAGAGGAGGGTATTACACACTCAGAAGTTTAAAAAGCAAATTCCGCAGATGAGCACATTCGCAGGTAATTTCTTACAAAAAAATATTTTCTACAAGAAATAAGATATTTTGTGAGATGCGGCAACTAGTTCTTGAGTCCTGCTCTTTTCAGTGATGAGAATTGCTGTTATTATTGACATAAAATTTATTATTTCTGAGAATTGCCTGTATTTGGTTGTGAATAGGCAATTTTTGGGAGAAGAATTTTCCCAGGCTATTGTTTCACGCTTCGAGTCTTTCGCTATTTGGGGTTCCAGTGTTCTAGGAAAACAAGTTCTCTTTACTAATCAATTTTGATTCAGATTTTCTTCAATACATGATCTTTCCAACGTTTAGAGTGTCGTCGTATTATGTTTTTAGGTGAACTACCTGTTTTATTTTTTGTGGATATCCTTCATAACCTCGTTCAATTTGGATATTATATAATATAATCTTTACGAATGATGCATTTTAAAACCAATTTGTGAGGTTAAATTATTATGACCATATTGAACATTAATTAAATAAATCTTATCAAGTATGTTATATATTTATTATAATATTATATATATACTATATATATTATATATATATTATACTTATTTATATAATATATATATATATATATATATATATTAATATCTACTATATATATTTATATATTATATCTATATTAATTGTTATATTGAATTATATTAATTTTTTTTTTTACATTTCTTATAGTTAAATAAAGTTCCTTAGAAATTCCTCCAGCCGGAATTTTTTTTGATTCCGGCTATTCCGTTTACGCCGACCGAAAAATTTTCAAAATAAATCAATCATATTATATATATATATATATTATATATATATATATTATATATTATATAATATTTTTATACATATATATTATATATTATTATAGTATACTATATATTATATTTATAATTATATTATAATATATATTTTATATTATATTTATTATATATATAAATTTATATATCATATATCTAATATATTATATATTTATATATATATATAATATATATATATATATATAAGATATAATTATAGATAGAGTATTATATAATATATATATAGTTATATATAATTATATATACGGTATATATATTATATTTTATAATATATTTTATTTATATTATTATTATATATTATATATATATCATATATATATAATATCTAAATATTTTAATATTTACAGACAAAGAAAATTATACTATATATATATAATTATATTATATATATATATATATATAATTATATATATATATAATATATGTTATATATATGGATAATTAGGCTGTAGATTGTGATAATGGATTTTACCAACTTCTTGATGGTATAGAAACCCCAGAGTTGGAGACTCCCAGATATGTATTGGATAGAACTTATGTCACCCAAGAAAATGAAGAGACAGGTATGGCTTCATCCAGGGGTGAGTTAGTAGATATTACTATTTTGAGTTTGAAATATCAGCGGTATTCTAAGCGATGCAGGGTCTCCCAGACTATGTATTTGGATAGATTTGGTACCAAGAAAATGAAGGAAGGTGTGCTTGCTTCCCAGGAGCAAAATTAGCATATTATCAAGTTTTGATGTGAAATATACAGATCTTCTGAGAATGCAAGGGCTATAATTCATGTGGGAACAAATGATATAGCATCAGGCAGGGTGACTTGGGCCAGTCAAATAGAAAAAGAAAAAAAAAAGGAAAAATTTTAATTCTTTTCCTCATTCATAGCAGTGGTAGTACTACAAGTTTTATTTAGATTATCTTTAATTCTAGAGGTTTTTATATTTTTAAAATTATAATGTATTAGGGGAAGAAATTTCCTTAAAGAATTTCATTTTGAAATATGAGTTTTCTTAACTTTTTATAATATGAAAAGATTGTGTATGATTCCATTCCGCTGAAATACTGTCAACGAAGTCGAGAATGTCAGCAGCAGTGCCAAAGTAAATTTTTTTTCAAACTACACGAGTGGTTAAAGTCATGGCATAATATGCCTTATTCACCCCCATAAAAATCATGATGGAGTGAATAGGACACTTGTATTTTCTCAATTCATGTTTAGCAATAACTTTTATTTTCAAATTTGAAGAAGACAAAAATACGACAATAATTATATGTAAGTAAATAAAAATAAAATTTCAAATTATCAGTAAATACAATATAAATACCATGCATGTTCAATATTCACCCCCTAATGGGGTGGATAGGGACACCATATTTTTATATCTTAAAGTAAGCTATCGTCAAAGCATCTTTCGAAGTAGTAGTAATATTCAACAAATTCCTATTAAGTAAAATTAAAAAAAAATTATTCTATACACAAAAGATTCCACGCAAAGTCAGTGAGAAACTAAATTTATTTACACGAATGAATAAAAATGTCAAATAGTGTTGTATTTGATGGTAATAATGATCTAGATTAGGCCATGATTTTCAGAGAAACAAAATTCCAAACAGTGTATTAGAGAAAGCGAGGAGACTCAAGGATTTACCTAAAGTGTCAATTCATTTCCTCCATGCTCAGGTGATACGTGATCGACTGTTTAGAATTCAGAATTCCGTGTGACCAAATTAAAGAAATAAAGAGAAAGTATATATCTGAACTTCCTAGGCTTGTGGGGTACGAGTGGATTTTAATGTTAGGCCAGTGTTTTAAATTTAAGTATTAAGTTATGATGGAAAGACAAATTGAGATACAATATTATATATATATATATAATTATATATAATATATATATATATATACTATATATAGTATATATATATCATAATTATATTATTATATATATATATTAATATATATTACTTATTATAATATATATACTGTATTATTATATATATATACTTAATTATATATATTATATATAATTATATTATATATATATATATTAGTATATATATATATATATATATTATACTATCTTATATATAATATTATATATATATAATATATGATAGCGATGGCCGAGTTGACTGTGGACACTTTAGGTATAACTTGGTCTCACCGACTCTCCCTAATGCACTTTTTGGAACTATTTTTATTTTTGTAATATCACCACACAAGTGAGGTACAATTTTTATTTTTATAATTCACCTCTACAATGAGTATAACTAAGTTTGAAATAACTTGTGATAGCTAGACCGTGGATTGGTAAGCGACCCCATTGAGCAAAGGGGTGACTCGGACCATCTGTTTAATTCGTCTTTTACAATTTAAAATTCAAATTTTATATTTAATTTTTTACCTTAATTATAATTTTATATATTAAATTGTTAATAATTAAAAATGTCAATATATAATATAAAATACGAATATAAAGGTAAAGAATCCCTCTCCGCCAAAAATTTTGACACTTTTTTGCATTCGTTTTTTTAAATTAAAATTCATTTTTTTAAAAGTTTCACTTAATATAAGTAACTTTTTATTACATTAAAATTATTATACGTAATAAATGTCAATAATAATATGTAAAATACGAAACAATGTGGTCGAGTACCCTCCATCAATTTTTCGCGGGGTGACGACAAGTTAAGGCCCAGTTTTTTTGCCACTAATATGCCTTGATAAATATTTACTTTGCAGTTTAAAGTAACATACTCGGTGTATCCACTGAAAATTATTAAAATCGATTCACAATTTTTCATTTATAACGAAGTTAAAAAAACACATTTTTTCAAGTGAAATTCTATGGAGGACATTTGTACCTATTTCTTACATATTTTTTAAATATAAAATTTCTAGAATTAAATATGATCTAAATACAATTGTAAGTTAACCGCGTGGCTTTAAAGAGCAAAAAAAAATTTTTGTTTTTATTATTTTTGATTTTATTTAGAGTGGGCGAATAACATCCTAAGAGGCGCCTTCTTCTACTATATTTCAACTATATACTATATACTACTATATATATATAATATATATAATATATTACGTTGATAATATGATGATATATATATTACTATCATATTATATATAATTATATTATATATCTTATATTATTTATTAATATATTACTATATTATTGATACGATATATATATATTATAATTATATATATAATATATAATATAACTAATTATACTATATATATATAGTAATAATATAATATTATATATATATATATATATATATTAATTATATACTATATATATATATATATATATATATATAATAGCTATATATATATATTATATATTATTACTATTTATATAATATTATATATAATAGTATTTATATATACATATCTAATATATATATTAATATTATTATGTATTAATATATTATATAATATATATAATTTTGCAGAGAAGGTTCACCTAGTAAGAGGTGTCAAAAATTTGCAAGGGGTATAGTAATGTGATTGTTTAAATGGGAAACTAATATAAGGATAGGGGAAAGGCTTAATAATGTATCAGTATTAAATGTTTCATATTATTATTATTATAACCTTAGGAATAGGAAAGATGAGTCAATGGCATACATAGTAGAGGAAAACTTGGATATTATTTGTTAAAGAAATGGGTTATATGAGAAGCTTTTCGGCAAGTCATTCAGATTTGAAATAAGGTTTTTCACTTTATCCTGTACCACACCTTGTAAAAGTAAGGGTGCTGCTCTTATATTAGCACACGTACCTTCCTGTTCAAGTAGACTTAAAACTGTTCAGAGGATTAATATCTATGGGTTATATTGTTTAGGGGTACAGTAAACTATAAGACATAGTTTTTCTCATAAATCCTTCTCGGATCAGACTGATGTCTCAATGCATAAAGGAGTTATAGGACAGCTGTAGGGAACAAGGAAGTAGGTAATAAATTATAATGGGCAATTTGAATTTTCCTGATATTGATTGGAGTTGTTTTGCTAAGTTACTTAATCAGGTCTTGATTTTATTTATTGGACTTTATATTGAATATTTAGCCAGGGTGTGTTCAAAAGCGGCACACAAGATCTACTGCTATTGAACTAGTATTTGTTAATGATGATTCTAGGCAGTGTTACAGTTGAGGAAACTTGAGAACCAATGATCATTAACGAAATATAAGGCTCATTTTAGTATTAATACAACTTTGAATCGAATGTTGGACTGATAACGATTAAGGATTTAGACAATTATTCAAATGTGGGACATTCAGTATTTTGATAAATTCCGAGACATATAAACAAAACAGAATGCCCAATGATAGATAAAGTGGGATATGTGTAATTGTCCAGAGGTTCAAACAATAGAAACTATAATAGATTGGGACTTCTATAGGAGAAAAGAATAGTTAATCAGTAATCGAGTTAAGGCGACCAGGATTACTGGGAGAATAATAATAAAAATTTGAGAAATTCTTACTCACAATTACCTATGTTGAGAATTAACAGAGATTAGTTCTATTAAAAATAAATGATAAAGTGGTTAGCTCTGATGAAGAATTCATCAATATTTTAACACTTACTTTGTATAAGTGTTCACAGATAAAAGGTTTGATAACAGTTACATCAGAACATTGCATTCGTTTTTACATTTATGAGATTAGAAAATTTATCGTTTCATATTTCCATC
>JABUQX010014531.1:2500-7500 GCA_015478945.1 Trachelipus rathkii
TTGACTGAAGGATGTTGTTAGTTGCATTTTAGGTCCAGATATGGCCAAGAAGATTGATACTGTGCAGCTATCAAATAACACTATAAGCAAGCGAATTAACACAATTTCAGAGACAGTCGAGAACGAACTTATAAGAAGATTGAAAACTTGTGAATTTTTTAGTTTACAGTTTGATGAAAGTACCGACGTAGCGGGACTTGCTGTTCTTCTTGTGTTTGTGAGGTACCCATTCATGCAAATAGAAGAGGAACTTTTGATGAGCGAAGTGCTTGAGACTATTATACTGGCGACGAAAATTTTCAATGCGATCGACAAATTTTACAGGAAAAATGGTTTGGAATGAACAGAATTAATGAGTATTTGCAGTAAATCGACACCACAATAGTTGAAAACAGAAAGGGCGATTGTCTAAATAAGTAGGATAGGCCAAATTGAAAACGCATAGCAGCCTCTGTAATCGCCATCGCGTTCCCTATGGAAAAATGCTTTAAGATTTAAAAAGTCATTGCTGGATGATGCTGTGAAGATAATTAATCATGTTCAGGGCCACCCGCTTCAAGCTACCTTTAAAACTTGCCGCCGAAGATATGGGTTATGGATCTTCCACTTCTTGCTACACAGAAGTGCGGTGGCTTTCAAGGGGAAAGATTTTAGCCAGACTGTTTGAACTAAACGATGCATTTGGTGGTTACATTTACAGAGTAGTCTTTTATTCAAAAATTAACTGATGTCAATTGGCTGCTTAAATTGGTATACCTTTCCGACATATTCGAAAAACTAAATGAAGCCACCGCATCTCTTCAAGGGAATGAATGAGCACAATTAGACAAAATAAAAGGCTTGCGCGAATTTTTTTTTATTTTGTTGAGCAAGGCATCAACTTTCCTCGATTGCAAGAATTTGTCAAAACAAATGAAGTCCATCAACCGAACTTCCTCAGAAATTATTACTGCCCACTTGGAAGGTTTGGAAAAACCATTGTTGAGTATTTTCCTGATATTGATTCTGAGGATGTCTACAGCTGAAAACCGGTTTTCGTTCGATCCGAAACGTAAACCTACTGGGATGACAAATGAAGCTTTTCAAAATCTGCTGGACATCAGTGAAGACAGCATTTTGAAACTTAAATACCACGAAGGGGGCCAAGAAGAGTTCTAGATGCAAGTGTATCCAGAAAACAATGCTGTTGGCAAGATTGCATTAAAAAGACGTGCGTTTTAATTCCACTTATCTATGTGAGTCTGCATTCTCAACGTATGCTTACATTTATATATATATATATATATATATATATATATATATATATATATATATATATATATATATATATATATATATATATATATATATATATATATTATTATTTATATATATATATATATATATATATATATATATATATATATATAGATATATATATTTCTCTATATAAATATATAAATAATATATATATACATACACTATGTCCCACACCCCCCCCCAAAAAAAAAGCCAATTTTTATGTTTAACTTTGTTTTTTTTTTATTATTATTTCAGCGTCAAGTGATTTAAGGGTAAAATTGACAAAACTTCCCATAAATCTAAAGAAAATAATGAAAAATTGATTAAAACAGTTTCCTTCTTCACATTAAAGGTAAATGAGCATTAAATTTGCATTGTGTTTTCTTGTTTTCCTAGGTACTAAGACTAAGTAGTCAAGCGATTTATTTAAGCACAACAAGGTTGCCGCGGTGAAAAAAGTTTGGGAACCCCTGCTGTACGGTCTTTTCTTCTTAATTTTTGGTGCTGATGACGTCATGAATGCTTTGTTCTTTTGGAGGCAAATATAATATTTTATTGACTTTATCAGTTCTTTAATTGGATATTTTATAGAGAGCAATATGTGGTTCGGGAGACTTGGGACTATTAATTTTATTTTGTCTGTTTGACCTTTTATTTTATAGATTCTAAATAAAACATTTATTGCTTTGATCCAGTTTGTAATATCGGCTTCAACAAAAGTTGGTATTTGAATTGGACACACAATCTTTACTTGAGTTTGGCGCGCTTGCGTTTGAGTCGCGGGATTGTAAGGCGTTGCCTTCTTTGAGTGGGAAGGTTGGCTGCTTATGCCGTTGGGGGATAAAGCATGTTGGAGGGTGAGGGGTTTTCTATCCCTCTTTTCTTGTGAAACGGTTGACTTCTTTCTTTTAATTTTTAGGCAAGTTTTAAACCTCTTTCCCGCCATGGATTCTTTTTGTGACAAGGAATGTTTGTTTAGGAAATTTTTGAAGGTCGTTGGGTACAGACCTTTACAATAGGAATATTTTTATTTTTTTTTTTTACTGACTAAAAAAGACTTTATTTCAAATTTGGAGCAACTTTAAGCCTAAAATGTGAAAGTTTGTTTCGGAATTTCAAACGTTTTTAGTAGCGACGCTCTTCTGTTACCACCTGATTTTGTAACAACGACTTACGTATTATTATTTTTGAGATTGTATATTGTTTATTTCTTCACGTTGTTAACTAATTTTATTTACACTGTTTATTTATAGTCACAAACACAGTTTAATTATAGATACTAAATCACAGTTTGATTAAGCGCACAATTTATTTTAGTTTCCAAAGCACAGATTCTTTTTTCAAACACACACACTGATGGAATTTTGAACAAATTTTTCCATAGTTAATTTTTCAGATTTTCTGACTCCAGATCAGGGGGTTGGATTGAATTCAGGGTCACTATAGGGGTCGCACGAGAAAAGGGCTAAGATTAACTTAGCAATGTAATGATTAATGATATGTAATTAATTATATCTGTGATTGAAATGAGATAGCATTGTTTTTTTTGAGTTTATTAAACAGGCAAATGATATTAATATTGGAAAATTGATACTTTGTAATGAAATAGTATGACAATGGCACAATAAATCAGTTAATATGCGTAATTAATCTTTAATCAGAATTATAATGAAAATATTATACAGAAGGCAGGGCTTCGCCATCCTTTGGGAAGAGATCTTAAGGTTAACTCCCTTCTCGCATGAGAACTTATGGGTAATTCCCGATTTCAGCTTTGGCATCTTGCCTCATTCGAGTCCTATGCCTAATATTTGAATCTTGAGCACGCCTACCCAAAGGGGGTGAGTGGGTGTCTTTTCTAATAGTTTTATACAAGAGATGTCTTGGTAATACATTGAAATAATGTTAAAGGATTGTACATAGATACACAGGTGTACAGGATCTTAAGCACACATGCTTGTGCGTACAGGCTTTGCATTTAATTACTTATTAATATTATCAGTCCATATATATATATATATATATATATATATATATATATATATATATATATATATATATATATATATATATATATATATATATATATATATCAGTAACTCGTGGTAGAAAATGGATGGAGGCGACTTTGTATATATATATATATATATATATATATATATATATATATATATATATATATATATATATATATATATATATATATATATATGTATATATATATATATATGTGTATTTTCATTCAGTTTAATTTCTGCAAATGTATGTATATATATATCATATAATATATATATATATAGGTATATATATATAACATAATATGTATACACAATAAATATAAATGTATACAATAATAATCCATATATATATTTAATAATTATATATGTGTACGTATATATATATATATATATATATATATATATATATATATATATATATATATATATATATATACATATACGATAATATACATACATTTTTAATAATAATATATATATATATATATAATAATATATATATAATATATATAATAATATATATATATCTCTCTATATAAATCTCTCTCTCTTTTTATATACATACATATATATATAAATATATATATATATATATATATATATATATATATATATATATATATATATATATATATATATATATATATATATATATATATATATATAATTATTCTTTATATATATATATATATATATATATATAATTTTATACGAAAGGTTAGCCACCTCTTGCATTATTCTACTTCGTACGGAAGCACAATTACATAAAAATAGTTCCCTGTTGCGAATGAGTTAAAATAAAATAGAAAATAATTAATTACTTACTTTATAATTAAATTGTAAATTTTTATAATTTGTAGCTGAAGTCCATTCTTCTCGTTTTTTGACTTGCAAATAACTCAATCACAAGATTGTCAAAAGACGAATTGTGGACAATATCTCTTTTAGTTGCAAGCGCAATGAGGGCATTCAGTCTATCTTGCCCCATTGTATTCCGAATAACGGCTTTAGTTATTTTAATTTAGGAAAACATCTTTCAGCTTCAGCAGATGACATTAGGGTAGTTATTAAAATTTTTACAATTTTAACGTTTCTTCAAAAGTCTGATCCATTTAATTTTCCATAATGTAGTTAACAGAATCAAGAGCTCCTTTCCGGGAATAAAAATATTCTCTAGAATATATAGCTTCAAATTCTGATTTGAGTCTCAAGATGTTTAAAAACGGAGAAACAGTTACAGTCCTTTTTAAATGCAACTGTGGGAAAGGAAGTTCTATAAAATTTTAAGTGTTCACACTTGAAAAGTTGCGTGGATACTAGATGATCACTAAACAAAAACCTCTCCTTAGACTGAGATATTATTATGTCACACACTTCATACTCAGCAGTTTTTTTAATTTCGTAGTAATCTGAAGCATTTACGGTCTTCTCTTTATTTCACAAACATCATACGTTCCCTCAATTTCTTCCATTATGGTAGTCACACTGTTTCTAATCTTTCCTAATTCTAATTATAGTTCACTCACAACTTGTTTTATGAGGATTACGTCTGCATTTCTTGAGTGACTTTTATTATTGAAACAATCTACCTGTAGCATTATATGACGAAAAACAGTGAGCCAAACTACACAAGTAGGATCAGTCAATAGTCTTTGCAAACCTCCAGCTTGGTCTCGTGTTTCTCGTTGTTTGCTTTCATTT
>JABUQX010014531.1:10000-17500 GCA_015478945.1 Trachelipus rathkii
TTTATTATTAAGTGAAAACATGGTGTTCTGGATTTATGCTTAATTAATGAAGGAGGAGCGGTCGCTCCATGATAAAAAACTGCGTTTACAGTTCGGATGTTAAAATTCCATCTTGTTTTAACAGTTTTTGGAAACCGTTTCCCAATAATTTCATCTAATACGGAGCATCTCTGAGGAAATTATCTGAGGAAGTTAACTATAGGCATTGGTATTCCTGTCATTGTTTCAACACGAAGTTTGGGACCCTCACATCTTTGTTTTTACGTGCATTACGTATTTGTTCCCCCTCAAATCTACAGACGGAAATCAATTTTTTTTTAACACTTTTAAGAATTTACAATATCCTCTCTCCATAATCAAAAGAGCTTTAAAGAAAGCAAAAGCAAATTTCTAATACTCTCATAACCAGTCACCTAAAGAAAACACCACCTATCTGGCTGTCCCATATCCTTTGCCAAATTGCATCAGCAAGGTTATTCCGAAGAATATCGTTACCACCCCATCGAATGCAGTAGCGGCTCGTGAACCGAAAACATGGGGAGGCATATCAATATATATATATATATATATATATATATATATATATATATATATATATATATATATATATATATATATATATATATATATATATATATATATATATATATATATATATATATATATATATATATATATATATATATATATATATATATATATACAAAAGGCGACTCCTACACTCGTGCTACTCGTGCTTAGCACGAGTTATTATTATAGAAATGAACGATATTCTTCAAATTTTGCAGTTATGAATAAAATTCTCTTTTTTGTGAAAATAGATAACTGAAAGATACATTACATTGTATAAAAAGATTATGTAAATTTAAACAAAAAGTGTAAGCATCATCGCCATTGAATAACCCTATTTTTAATCAATTATAAATTGTAACGGCTCGTACCTCTCCAAAAATACAGAGAGCAAATTTCAAGACGGTATACAATACATATTCGTGAATTTAATTTTTTTACAAGTTGTTTTTTTTTCCTGTCTAAGAATCTAATAAAACACTCGTTTAATTTAAGAAAAAAAATTAAAATAAACATTTACTTGTTCTTAATGCACATTTCGGATAAAAATAATTCATATATTTAAATTCTAATATCTGAATTTGAAAGGAAAACTAAGATACCCATAAAACCAATTATATGCTAAAAGAGAACTGTAGGAATGGATAACAAATATTTTATAAATAATTATTTTGTTAATTATATATAAATAAATAAATAAATAAATAAATAAATAAATGAATTAATGAACTAGATGCTGAATAATAATGTGCTTTTTCTTTTTTTAGCTGAGTTTGATAATATAATTTAGCACTTTGCCTCCGTAGAAGTCCTTTAAAGAAGAAACTTTGCCTCCAAGGCCCCGTATCCTGCATTTTCGTAGCGAAAATGTTTATGATTTCCTGTTGTATAAAGGTTGTAACATTTTTTTAAAGATTTAATTGATTTATTTAATTTAATGTATGAACTAAGAAATAGGGTAAATATGTATGTATATCGTGTTCTATTATATATTCGAAAATTAAAGGTTTATTTTTGTCCTCCTTCCCCATTTGAAAATTGCTAAGTTTACACAGAAAAGGTTATTATTAAAAGATTCAAAATTACAACTAAAATTATTAACAAAAATATAGTAAATTTAGTATAACTCTCTCTCTCTCTCTCTCTCTCTCTCTCTCTCTCTCTCTCTCTCTCTCTCTCTCTCTCTCTCTCTCTCTCTCTCTCTCTCTCTCTCTCTCTCTCTCTCTCTCTCTCTCTCTCAATATATATATATATATATATATATATATATATATATATATATATATATATATATATATATATATATATATATATATATATATATATATATATATATATATATATATAATAATAATATATATGCATATATATATATATATATATATATATATATAACTATATATATATATAATATATATAATATATATATATATAATAATAATATATAATAACCTTAACATAAAAATAATAATAAATATATATATATATATATATATATATATATATATATATATATATATATATATATATATATATATATATATATATATTTATTATATTTTTTTTATTTAATTTTTAAAAATTGGTTCTTACCAAATTTTCGAGAGGAGGCTTTGTGGAAAAATCCTCAAAATAGACAAAATAAGAATAAGGTTTCTTTTACGTTGCCATGACAACCAGTGTTTTGAAAGCATTATAATTATGCTTTCTTGGAGGCACAAATCAAAATTCCTCCAGTCAATGATCCTTATAAAAAATAATGTTTCGCAAGAGAACAAATGATCTTAATGTAAAATTAGCGTTCTTGTATAACATTTTAAACATTATTTTAATAGTAATAAATAGTAAATTGAATTATTTTATTACATTAGTTGCTTTTATTTTTTTTTTAGAGGAGGCCCGGCCTCCTGTGCTTCCCCCGTAAAGCCGCGCCTGCATCGAATGCCCTACCCCTTAAAAAAGTTTTAAAACCTAACAAATTTGTAAATAACCCTTATTCTCACTGTATATATAGCATTCCTTGCCATAACTGTGAAAGTATTTATGTGGGAGAGACGGTTGACTTTAAAAGAAGAAATGACCAGCATAAATACGATCTCACATACGATAAGCAGAACTCAGCACTTACTCATCATAGAACGACTTTAATCATAAAATCAATATCGATAATATGGAACCCATCATTAATGTATCAGATAATAACAAGAGGAAAATAATCGAATCATACTGCATTATAAATAGTAATAACTTTAATAAAATAGCAGGTGAAATAAATATAGACGTGACACAAAATTTAATGATGAAAAATACAAAATTTTTCAAAAATATCGATAAAAAGTTAGATCATCAACAACCATCCAACTGAAAAATTGTTTCATACTTCAGATTCTTCTTTAACGCAGGAGCTTCCTTTCTATTCAATATCCCACCTGAAGAGGCCGTTACTATGGCGGCGAAAGCTAGTGGAACTTTATATAATTTAGATATGTAAATAAATATGTTTAATTGTGTGTATTGATGTTTTGTGATAACACTCGATTTTATGTATTGTTTTAAAATTAATATTAGAAAAAATAGAGTCTGAATTCTATAAATAGTCAAATAAATATTATATAGCCCGATATTAAAAGAAGAAGAAATGATTCAAATTTCCCACACACTTAGAAAAAAGTTTAACTTTTACCAAAGAACTATGATTGCTGCAAATATAAAAAAGGAACAATTGCGCTTTCTGAAGAGATGTAGTAACAATTTGATTATTCCTAAATCTTTACTAAATAGAAATGTCTACATAAATACATCGGATCCGTTTCCATGGATACATAAACAACTATTAATGAATAGAATTACTAAAGTAAAAATAGAAATTAAATCAGCTTTTAAAAAATGCTTTAAAGCATTTAAACTGTTCCAATGTTGTTGGTATTTTGAGAATTCTAACTCTTTAGATGACTTTACTCAATTTTTAAACAACGCACATATGAAGAAAAAACTTGATTATAGGAAGAAAAATAAATAGTCTGAAAAAGAAATAAAACATCTATAAAAATAGCAACTGGGTAAAAAATTCAAACTTACAGAAAATAATTAACCTTTCAAACTATAATTTAAGTTCAGATGAAGAGATACTTCTAGGCTATGGCCTTTCATTCTCATTGGATAAACACGAAAATATTAATCAATTCCTTATGGATTTTGAATTATGGAGCAAACATGATAAGGATAAAACATGCAAAAATAGTTTACTTAAAGGTTTATTAGCATCGTCAACTTTGCAGAATACAGAAGTGCGTAATTTCCCTATCAAGTTTTATATGGCTTTAAAATCTCTTATCAACAATAAAGAAATAGTAATTACACGTTCAGATAAGGGAGGCAATATTGTGATTTTGAACTATATGGATTATAATAACAAATGTAACGCACTGTTAGATGACAATGCTACCTATGATAAAATTACCAATGACCCACTTAAGAATTCTCAATATAATTTTAATAAATCATTGAAACAAATATGCAAAGACTATCCAAATATTTACAATAATAAAAAAGCATATATGCCCCAACTATCACAATTTTATGGCTTACCAAAGGTTCACAAACCTAATGTTCCTTTACGTCCGATTATTTCTAACACGAATAACATTACCTACAAATTAGCAAAATGGCTAGCTGAACAGTTGAGCCCTCTTGTAGGTAATATTTCACCATCTCATATTACTAACACCACAAACTTCATCGATAAAATCAAAAATGTTGACCCACGGGAATTTCATTTTGTAAGTTTCGATGCAATTTCGCTTTTTACATCTGTACCGGTCCCTCTAGCTCTCTCTCTCTCTCTCTCTCTCTCTCTCTCTCTCTCTCTCTCTCTCTCTCTCTCTCTCTCTCTCTCTCTCTCTCTCTCTACTGGAACATCATTTACAAGTTTCACAGCATACTTTGACATATTCGTTTGATTTTATAAAACAACTTATTAATTTGACATTAGAACATAACTTTTTTCATTATAATTCTAATTATTTTAAACAGAAGCAAGGTCTTAGTATGGGTTCACCGCTTTCTCCTATTATAAGCAATCTGTTTATGGAGTTGGTTGAAAAGTATCATTTTTTCCCCAATCCTAACTTTGCAGGTTTACATTGGTTTAGGTACGTCGATGACGTGTTTTGTGCTATTCCTGTTAATAAAAACCCTCAGGATATTTTGACATTTATCAATTCTTATAACACCAATCTACAATTCACTGTAGAAGCCCCTATCAATAATTCATTACCTTTCTTGGATACCTTGGTGAAGTGGGATGACATTGGTAACTTAACATTTTCAATATATAGAAAGCCAACTTCACATGTTAACTATACGCATTGGTATTCCTTTCATTGTTTCAACACGAAGGTGGGGACCCTCACATCTTTGTTTTTACGTGCACTACGTATTTGTTCCCAATCAAATCTACAGGCGGAAATCAATTTTTTATTTAACACTTTTAAAAATTTACAATATCCTCTCTCCATAATCAATAGAGCTTTAAAGAAAGCAAAAGCAAATTTCTATCACTCTCATAACCAGTTACCTAAAGAAAACACCACCTATCTGACTGTCCCATATCCTCTGCCAAATTGCATCAGGAAGGTTATTCCGAAGAATATCGTTACCACCCCATCGAATGCCCTACCCCTTAAAAAAGTTTTAAAACCTAACAAATTTGTAAATAGCCCTTATTCTCACTGTATATATAGCATTCCTTGCCATAACTGTAAAAGTATTTATGTGGGAGAGACGGTTGACTTTAAAAGAAGAAATGACCAGCATAAATACGATCTCACATACGATAAGCAGAACTCAGCACTTACTCATCATAGATCGACATTTAATCATAAAATCAATATCGATAATATGGAACCCATCATTAATGTATCAGATAATAACAAGAGGAAAATAATCGAATCATACTGCATTATAAATAGTAATAACTTTAATAAAATAGCAGGTGAAATAAATATAGACGTGACACAAAATTTAATGATGAAAAATACAAAAATTTTCAAAAATATCGATAAAAAGTTAGATCATCAACAACCATCCAACTGAAAAATTGTTTCATACTTCAGATTCTTCTTTAACGCAGGAGCTTCCTTTCTATTCAATATCCCACCTGAAGAGGCCGTTACTATGGCGGCGAAAGCTAGTGGAACTTAATATAATTTAGATATGTAAATAAATATGTTTAATTGTGTGTATTGATGTTTTGTGATAACACTCGATTTTATGTATTGTTTTAAAATTAAAAAGTGACTTTTAAGTGTATATTCATAAGGGCATTCAAATTTCATAAATATTAAAAAAAATATTTAAATATAAATGATAAAAATATATATATATATATATATATATATATATATATATATATATATATATATATATATATATATATATATATATATATATATATATATATATATATATATATATATATATATATATATATATATATATATATATATATATATATATATATATATATATATATATATATATATATATATATATAAAATATAACCATATATTTTATATTTATATATATAAAATATATATAACTCAATAGTAATATATATATATATATATATATATATATATAAAAGGTTCCTTCTAACACGACTACTACTACTACTACTACTACTACTACTACTACTACTACTACTACTATTACTACTACTACTACTACGACTACTACAACAATTACAACTATTACAACTACTACTACTACTACAACTACAACAACTACCAACTACTACTACTACTACTACTACTACTGCTACTACAAGTATAACTATTATTATTATTATTATTATTATTATTATTATTATTATTATTATTATTATTATTATTATCTTGACCAAACACTGTTTATTTTTATTTTATTTTAAACCTGCAGTGATCCACCATCAATTTTATTATTATTATTATTATTATTATTATTATTATTATTATTATTATTATTATTATTATTATTATTATTATTATTATTATTATTATTATTATTTCTCGCTCTTAATCATACTGAAAATGTGATGTGCTGCTTCTGCTACTACTATTACTACTACAAATACAATTATTATTATTATTATTATTATTATTATTATTATTATTATTATTATTATTATTATTATTATTATTATTATTATTATTATTATTATTATTATATTATTATTATTATTATTATTATTATTATTATTATTATTATTATTATTATTATTATTATTATTATTATTATTATTATTATTATTATTATTATTATTATCTTCGACCAAACACTGTTTATTTTTATTTTATTTAAAACCTGCAGTAGCCCATCATCCAATCTTCTTCTTCTTCTTCTTCTTCTTCTTCTTCTTCTTCTTCTTCTTCTTCTTCTTCTTCTTCTTCTTCTTCTTCTTCTCTTCTTCTTCTTCCTCTTAATCGTATTGAAAATGTGATATGCTGCTTCTACTATTACAACAACACAACTACTAATACTACTACTACTACTACAGCAACTACTATTATTACTATTACAACAACTACTACTACTAAAGCTAATTTTACTTTAATATTATTATTATTATTATTATTATTATTATTATTATTATTATTATTATTATTATTATTATTATTATTATTATTATTATTATTATTATTATTATTATTATCATTATTATTATTATTATCGTCATTATTACTATCGAACTAAATACATCACTATCCCATCACGAGTAACATACAGCAACACACATTCGCATCAGGGATTAGACTGATCTCTTTCGGACAAAGGTGATGAAATATTTAACGTTAGGCATATTCCATAGCCTGAGGATACCCATAATGTAGAAAAATAGATCAGAAAAACAATCTGGTATCATTTAAGCCTAAAAATAGATCTGTCTTATT
>JABUQX010014531.1:20000-30000 GCA_015478945.1 Trachelipus rathkii
CGAAATTTGATATATCAAACGAATTCGGAAAAGGAAATAAATATAATTGTTAAAATATTAATGTATTTATTTATTTAAAGTATATATCTTCAAGAAAATCAAATATTTTCCGAAATCTTCTTTTCAAAATTATTTATTTAATTGAATTAATATATATATATATATATATATATATATATATATATATATATATATATATATATATATATTTTTTTATAAATATATATATATATATATATATATATATATATATATATATATATATATATATATATATATATATTTTTCTTTTATATATATATATATATATATATATATATATTGTTTTAAAAGGTGGATAAAGACGAGAGGAGTGGAGGAGAGGGAGGAATATGTGGAAGCGAGAAGAGAAGCTGAACAGATAAAAAGAAGAGAAAAGGAGAGCACATGGGAAAGGATTGGAGGAGAACTGGAGGAAGACCTTCAAGGGACGAGAAAGCTAATCTACAGCATTGCAAAAAGCTATAGAAAGGGCTCTGCCCCGCCAACCTATGCAATAAAAAATGAAGATGGAACATTATTAACAAACCCGTCCGATATTAGCGAAAGGTGGAAGGAATATTTCGAACAGCTCTTGAATATCCCGAATAACATAATAGAAGAAGATGAACAATGGGAAGAACGACATGTGGCGTTGGAAGAACGGGGAGAGTGGCAGATTGTACCTGAGGAGGTGGAACAAGCGATGAGAAAGATGAAAAACGGTAAGGCAGCAGGCGAGGATATGCTGCCTGTGGAAATATTAAGAGGAGCTGGTGAAGGGGGTGTTTTGTGGATGACGGAAGTTATGAACAAGTGCTGGAACGAAGGGAAAACACCGGAAGATTGGAATAAATCGGTATTGTGTCCTATATATAAGAAAGGTGATAAAACCGACTGTAAAAATTACAGGGGAATTGCTCTGATGCCACATATTGCAAAGGTGTACGAGAGAATATTGGAGAGAAGATTGAGGGACACAGTCGAAAATAAACTAGATGAATGGCAACATGGTTTTCGACCGGGAAGATCGACAATTGATTTGGTTTTTGCACTAAAGATGATGTGTGAAAAGACATGAATTCAACCGGAAAGCATATTTGGCCTTTATTGATTTAGAAAAGGCGTTCGACCGTGTTCCGAGGGAGATCTTGTGGAGGATCCTGGGGAAAAGGGAGTATGAGGTGCCTATTAAACTGATAAGAGCTATAAAAAGCACGTATGTGGACAGCTGTTGCAAGGTGAAAACACAGATGGATGATAGTGGTTGGTTTGGAATAACAACAGGTGTAAAACAGGGAAGTGTACTTTCCCCAATTTTGTTCATAACGTTTATGGACTATTGTGGCAAGGTGGTACAGGAAAGGGTGGGTGGAGAGATCTTTGGCTACGCGGATGATCTGGCGTTGATCTCGGAGTCAAGGGAAGCTCTGCAGAGATTTATAGTGGCATGGGACGAGGTGCTATTTGAGAAGGGAATGAAAATCAATAGGGGGAAGACGGAGGTTATGATGGTGAGTAGGGAGCAGGAGGAGTTGAATATAGAATTGGAGGGGGAAGTACTAAAACAGACGGAACAGTTTGAATATTTAGGAGTGTATAGTGGAGTAAGAAATGATATGTTTCAGGAGTTGAACCATAGAATTGGAAAGTTTAATAGGACACTTGCGTCGTTGTACCCTTTGCTCAAGGACCGTAATATACCGAGGAAAGTCAAAATAATAATATATACCAGCATTATGAGGCCCATATTAGCATATGGACATGAAGCCTGGACACTAAACACAAAGGCTAAAAGTAAAGTACAGGCATGCGAAATGAAAGTATTAAGATTGATATTGGGGGTGACAAGATTGGATAGAAGGAGGAATGATGATGTGAGGGCGGTGTTAGGAGTGGAGAGTATATTGGAACTGGTGGAGAGAGGACAGTTGAGATGGTTCGGACATATGAGGAGGATGGAAGCAAATAGGTGTGCGAAAAGGTATTATGAGTGGCAGCCGGAGGGAAGGAGAGGAGTGGGGAGGCCGAGGATGAGGTGGAGGGATGGTGTTGAGAGAGCGGTGGAGAGGAGGGGGATGACTATGGAGGAGGTGGAGGAGGAAAAAGTTTACGATGATCGACGGCGATGGAGGAGCTTCGTGCAGGACAACTGACAGGCCTACAGGAGGATGGTGAGAAAGAAAGAATATATATATATATATATATATATATATATATATATATATATATATATATATATATATATATATATATATATATATATATATATATATATATATATATATATATATATATATATAATTTAACTGCTTATTCTTCTAGAAAATCGCTCATAGGCATTTGGCGAACACTTTATAGTCTAAAGACAAATAGGCATTTGGGAACATTTATACTGTACTTGGTAATGACAAAACGAAAAATCTCCAATGGCACAAATTTGACGCGCTCGGCGGTTAAGACTTAAGGGTTAAATAAAATAGAAAATAAAAAGTTTAGTGTATAATGTTCTTGTTACCTGAAAATTCCTCCGCCCCTCCCTTACGGGGTATAGAAAAATTTCCCTCTTCTGTTCCCCGTCGGCTCGAGCCCCTTACTTTGCCGTGTAATACCTTCGAAACTTTTGTGAGTAAAAATTTATATATATATATATATATATATATATATATATATATATATATATATATATATATATATATATATATATATATATATATATATATATATATATATATATATGAATAAGGAAGATGAAACATAATTTGGGAAAAATTTATTATAATGGACGTTTCGGGTATATAACGTTACCCATCATCAGCACTGCAATTGAAATAAAATATAATTTTATAACACAAAATATAAATAAAATGAACTAATATAAAAAACTGTAATACAATAAATGAACACATATGTAAATTTAAAGTAAATAAATCACACGAAAAAAGTACCTATGATTGAGTAAGGTTTCATTTTTACATATATATATATATATATATATATATATATATATATATATATTATTTATATATATATATATATATATATATATATATATATATATATATATATATATATATATATATATATATATATATATATATATATATATATATATTTCACAGAAATTAATCTGTAAAAGTCTATTTGAACAACAAAAATTTGATATATCCATTTTGTTCTTCATTATCAAATTTTATCTTTTTCAGATAAAATATTCTCTTTTCCTCACGTAGCTCCAAAATCTTTATCACGAAACCAAAGTCCTTTTTGTATTTAATTTAATTATTTACTTTCTTCCTATCATATTTATTCAATAAACTCCAGTATCATTTTTGAAACTAACCCCAATCAGTCCCCCCTCTTTCCCCCTTTTTTTTTCCTATAAGAAAGCGCTTGTTCAATCTTAAAATTTATTCTGAATCCTGATGTACTACCGACAAGTCTATTTTTCTTCCATTTTCCTCAGTTTGTGATCTGGCACCTTGCGTGGCACTCATTATCGGACCTAACGGCGCACCTAATATTGTATCTTCAATTTATGTTATGAAATTATTTACCTTGCATACTTCTAAATTTTGGAAAATTAGCACATTCTTTGATGTTATGTTAAATAAAAATCTGACGCAGTTGGACGTTGTTTTTACCCATACATGGCCTGAACCTTGAAAATCGCCCCCTAGCAAAAGATTTTTGGGCGAAAGTGGCGCCTTTGTTGTAGCTGAAGTCTCAAAGCAGAAGAGTATTTCGCTGTGTGAAAGCGACTCAAATTGATGGAATAAAAAAAACACGCAGCTCTCTCTCCTCCGCAGGTGCCAGAATCACTCCAATTTGAGGACGTTATAAACTTACGGTACCACATTTTTTTATCACTGTTTTTACTTTTTTTCGTAGAGTCGAAATTTGAAATATTATTTTACCCCACTCTCACAGTTTTCTATAAAATTTTAAAGTCACTTTCGTTTTGAAGGGGTTATATAATACTTAATGTTTTTCTTTTCTTAATGATATATCTCACAAGTCATTATTTGAAAAACAAATGCTCCGCACACAAAGTTGTTTCTATAGAATATATTAAATATTAAATGATGAGAGAAAATATTTACAAACTTCATTCCTTTGACCACGCAAGGGTCAATAATGTGCCAAATTGGAGACATTACCGGGATGCCGGATTTTCCTTTACTCATTTTTCTTCTCAAAGTCATCCACAGGAAAATTGGAGAGCACCTCATGAAGTCAGTCCTCCATCTCAGGAACATTTTCGCAACATAAATCACACTGGGAATTCGCAAAATTTTCATTTTCGAGAGGGCAGGACCAGTCCACAACTGTCTCTCTCCAGCACAATCTCTCCTCCTGTGATATAAGTACTCCAGCAAACGACGCATTGGAAATGAACTATCTCAATGGTACACCGCCTCTTCTCCAGACTCGAAAATTTGGAAAATATTCTCATCATGGAAATGGTAGCTCGACTTCTCTCGGCAGCATCGAGCCAAAGATGTATGTTATGGTAAACAGACCAGCCATCACTCACAGGGGTTTGTTCAATGGAAATAAACAGGTAGAGTCTCAAATTTTGTTTCACACATCTTATTTAAATGTTCCTTCTGACACGAAATCTGTTAACGAATATAAAATTGATTTAAATGCTCCTCCTATAAACAGATTTCGTGTTGTTTTCTTCAAAAAGGGTAATTTATGTACACGGGCAAAGAGGATTTTTCCGCCCAATACTATTTCAGTGGAGCTTAATAAATGTTCTTGTGTTTCCACGGACTCATGTTTAAACTCTCATGACTTTTTGAGCAATGCTATGAATGTAATCCACGGCAGGAAGCAAACCTCTCAATCGCCTCACCTCCAGGCTCCTCTTTATTTAAATGTTTCCGTTACAGATATTGATAGCCGATATCAACATGCTAGCACGAGCCCCACCGCTCAAATTGATGTTTTAAATAAAACTACTGATGATGAGGTATTTCCATCAGAGTGCTCGAATTTTAATATTTCTTTATGTAAAAATAATATTAATCCACAATGTCTAACGCCTATTATTGACAAAAACACTTCCACACAAACAAATACGTTTTGTAATATTGATAAATTTGTCACTAATATAAACGCACTTTCCACACATTTTCATTCCAACAGCAAGGTTAATTTTCCTAATGTTAATTTGGATAGGTCCCTTAATGAGTCCTTTTTAACCACTAATAATAATTTTAAATTTATTAATAACTCTCATGCACGCCTTCCTAGTCAAATTGATAACATTTATAGCGCTAATACTTCTTTTTTAGATTTAGGTTTTAATGACTCAGCCGAGTCCGGTATTGATGGAAAAGTAGATATGACGCAGAGTTTCAATATGCCTCTGGAAACCCGAAAGTCCACTTCTATAGAGCATTCACGATTTCCAGAGAAGGCACATTTTACACACGAAGATGTAAAAGCAGTAGACAGGTCGCAAGGTTTTAATCCTTTGAAAAATCATATTACGCATTTTCGATTGGAAAGGTGTAATATGAATTCTTCTCTTACCAAAACTCCTTTATCTCCCCATTCTTTTATTAAAACTTTACAGATTAATGATGACTCTGAAACAGATTCGCGAAGCACAGATATTACCGAGGTAGACCGCAGTGTGCCTGAAATAAACTCCAACAGCGAGGTGTATTTGCAGCAGTTGCCAGTTGATGTTGAAAGCTCAAGCACAGATGAAATTGGAGATGGTAACGATGGTGAAGTTTTCAATGGTGATGTTGGATTTGAGGTTAAGTCACACATATCTTTGAATATGGAGTTTGCAGATGTTAGAAATTTGGAAGGTAGGAGTATAAATTGTTTTTCTTATGATAGGCCACACGATTTAGCTATAGAAGATAGTGTGCATATTGAGACAAGTAGATTATTTTATGGCACTAATAGTAATAGTGGTTGTTCCACAAACACATTTGGAAAGCAGATGGCTCTCGCGCCTATAGATCACTTGCCCAGTAATGGATTGAACTTAGCGTTTAGTGAACAGGTGACATCAGACACGGAGGTGAAACGTAGCAAGGAGGTGAGATTAGATATGCCAGAGGGGCATGATATAGCGAATATGGAGACGCTTGTAGATATAAAGCATAGGAATGAGGTTGAAAGCCACACTTTCAATGTTTACAGACAGAGCGATATAGTTAAGAGGTATAATGGTATAAGTAGAAGAAGAGCTTTAACACACACTAGAAAAGATGTCGAAAGGTACTCTAAATTTATTGGAAATGAATTGCATAACAATTTATATAGGTGTAACTTTCTAGAGCTAAATTCTTCTAACTATCCGCATGATTTCCTTATTACCACCTCTTGTTTTAATAATGTTTTACCTTTCAAATCTCATACTAACTCTTTTGAATGTTTAATTAGAGATTATAATCTTTCTCCCGCATTACCGCTCTTCGCTGATTTTGATTTTCACTCTTTAAATGCCTCAAATATTATAAATCAAAGGGTACCACAGGGCACTCACCCTGATTCTCTAGATAATTTTTCTGATTCTTTTATCACTTTTAATGAGGTAATTTTAACCACTTCCCATCCATCTTTTATTAATTTAGATTCAGACGAATCTTTTAAATCTCGCTCTCCCTCTCCCTCTCCAGAGGCGCTTCCAGCTCCTAATTTTTCAACTTTTTCTACTCGCCCACTACCTATAGCGGAGTCAAACCTTCCTCTATATCCCAAAGATTTACAGCCTTCCTCTAATCCTACAGCTCTTCAAGGAGAGCTAACTTTTTCTTCTTGCACGAATGACACTAATTTGGCTGACGATGTAGACGCAAACTCTCACTCATTGATTGGTCCCGCTCATTTTTTAGAGGCACATATATCATTCAATAATCACACTTTAAGAAATAAACGCTTTCTTCTCGATACCGGGAGCACTTCTAGTTTGGTAAAACAGTCACTTATCTTAGAATTAGAATGCAAATTTGCTATTAGTATACCACTTACTAAAACGCCGATCACATTGAAGTCCGTCACGGACGATATTTTTGACCAGCTCGGGACTACCGTTTTATATCTTCACATGCGCAACACTGTTTTACCCGTACATTTCATTGTAGTAGATGACACATTTTGCGGTTTTAAATCTGACTTATTGTTAGGAACTAATTTTCTTACTCAGCCTAGGATAAGGTTTGAGGCACACAAGAACTCTCTTTCTTTTGTATCTGACACGGAGTACATCTCCATGCCTCTTATTCCAATATACCCCCAGGGACAGAGCCGTCCCGAACCACAGGTGAACTACAACACATCCTCACCTGTCTATCCAAATGTAACAAACTTTGCATATGATTTACTGATAGACACAGCCACTACGAATAAGCTTCCTATTGGTGACAATGTCGCTCCTCCACCTTTTTCTAAAACTTTATCGGATCAGGCGCTTTCTCCGGTCAACACAAATGACCAAATGAAAACCTCTAATGTCCAGAACAACGTTGCACATTCAACTTTGCGGCAACGATTTTTTGAGGAGCTGACAAACGATCGGTTTCGAAACCCTACACATAGGGGACATCACACTCCCTCCTCCTTTCCTCGCAAACCTTTTGCAACTCCACACACTTGTTATCGCCGGAAAAATCAGCAACATTTGCCCCACGATAGGCATTTTCAATGTTTTTCTCCTTATGGACACTCTCCACAAAATTCTCGCTTCCGCAGTGGTAAAATTCCTTCTAAAGAAAACCATACTCAGGGAGCCCACAGATCTTTCTTTCATTTCGCTAATAGAGAAGATCTAGTTAATAACTGGAGAAGACCTTCTTTAATCCAGAAATCCAGGGACACCCCCACACCTTCCGCACATTCCCCCAGTGGGACTCGCAATGTTCGCAGCTCGCCAGCTGACACACTTGTCAAAGATAGCTCTAATGCATGCGCTAAACCTATTTCTCTTGATAATATAAATTCAAATGGGGTTAAAAGCTTTTTGCATGACGAATATAATGTTAATACTCCAAAACACTCTAATATTTTAGCTCATAATGTACGCTTCGATAGGGATTTTAACACTAATTTAAAGCATGATTTTCAAGGGATAGAAAATTCTCTTATACCACACAGAATGGTTAGCATGACTGAGACTGGAAATGGTATCGCAAATATCAGTTCAACATTAGCTAGGGTTTGTCCTGAGAGTAGCATGTGTTCTCAGGAATATTTATTAAATGGAAATCTTATAGGGGACTCTTCTCCTCACACTGTAGGCAACACTGAGACTTGCATTAATATAGATGATTTAGACATTGGCAACGCGCATTCCCATAGCGGGAACTTAACTTTAGGTAGTGTTCATATTGTAGAAAATGGAAATGGCAAAGCACATGCCAAGGCTATATTCCCCAATAAGATAGATAGTAACACAAACGCTTTTAGATGGGATAATAGCCATGCTCTTCGCGCTATCTCACCTTTTAGTAGTTCTCCAGAGATTCAATCTTTCATACCTCTGCCAAATGTTAATGGGAAAACTCTTTCTACTCTTCAGCATGCTCGTTACTTTCCTCCAGTTCGCATTAAAGAACAATGTTTAGCACATTCACAAAGTAAAGCTCAGGATTTAGCGATAAAAGTTCCATATCACACTGAGTCATTCGCAACTCTCATTAAATATTTAACATATTCTCCCCCTTTTAAAGAATCTCAGCATATTTCGTTGCATAATAATGCGTTTCCTATATGATGACCTCATTCTCAGGAAACCACTATCGCGATCTTTATGGTGGTCAACCACCCCACCTGTTTTCTTTATTGATCATATGTTGATCCCTCAACAACAGAATCTTGCCTCATGTCTTCACACATCACACTTGTCAAGACTCTTCTTCAAAGTTCTCATTTCTCTACTCTTACTCATAATACTTACACCGCACCTATGTGTTTTCGCATTCAAATTCTTACCCTTCCTTTCTCTCGAAAGAACAAAACTTTCCATCTACTCTCTTCGCAAATCATATCTTCTCCACGCATTCTACTCAAAAATTAGCTTTCTCCTTTCTCTCACAACAGAAACTTCCACACTCTTAGATCATGTCAACAATCTTCACAGAGTTAAGACTGAAACTTTCCATACACACCTCATTTTCATATGTGTATAAACTCAAAAGAACACTCACATTATGATGTTGAACACACTTACGGAAACTTACAAAAACACACTCTTTTAAAACCACATTCATGGCATTTTCCAATACCTTTCACTCTCGACACAAAAATATTTACCACAATCACACAGATTCCTTTATACCATCTATTTATCCTTCTCTTTTCCTTCCTCACACAGGAACATTTGTACATCTTCACAATCATTTTTGGATTGTTAAAATTTTCTTTTTAAAGTGCCACTGGCCGACCCTTTATTACATTTATTTACATCAATGTAAAAATAAAGACATATTAGAAAAGACATTTCAAACATGTAAAAGATGAAAACCGTAAACTCATTTTCATTAAAGAATATTAAAAAGAAAAGTTTATAACAAATTAATGGTAAGATCACTAAATTTCAAATTTTATTTGCTTATTAATCCAATATACAACCCTTTTCTCATAAAACTTTTCTTCTCCCCTATCTTCACACACAAAATGTTTGAGAAATTGGATCTTCTTTCCCTTGATATTAACAATCTTCTCCCTGAAATTAGAAAACAAAATATCAAAATACTTATACTTTAACAGAAAAAAAAATATTTTTTTTAAAGTATTAACCTAATATATCAAGAATTAAAATGCACACAAATTATTGCTTACATCTTAAACTTGAACACTTACAGTAAGCTCTATACACAGATAAATTGTTAGCATCTATTCTCTCATTATGCATTAAATTCCTTCTCAAACGAAACTCTCAAATGTTCTCCAACTAACTTCTTATTTGTACTACTCTACATTTTTGATCCTATAACACCACACTCTCACGAAA
>JABUQX010014531.1:35000-49264 GCA_015478945.1 Trachelipus rathkii
ATATATATATATATATATATATATATATATATATATATATATATATATATATATATATATATATATATAAATATATATATATATATATATATATATATATATAAATATATGCATTTATAAATATTTATTTATATATAAAATTATTAAAAAAGATAAAATAATGAAATTACCTCCCATTTTTAATGGTGCGTCTTTCTCTTTTGCGTTCATATTCTTCACACACTCATCCTCCAGGCAACATATTACTAACCACCATTTATCCACATATCATATACACATGATTAAAGTACACACCCCACTTCTAGATAACACCTTACAGACATCCCTACTACTCATATCCCTGTGTGCGGGGGAGAAAGAATTTCCCACATCGTATGTCCTGCGTGTCGTAGAAGTCGACTAAGGGGCGGTGGTAGTTGGGTTGGCTGCCTACTACCATCTATTTCTTGCCAGGAATGCTAATGCAGGCCTCGGAGAAGGTCGTGATCGCCGTAAACGACCTTCTAACTTTCGGCGAAATTGTATGAATCGTATGGGTACATGGAATGTCAGAGGAATAAATGTTGAGGAGAAGAGGAGAGAGGTGATGGATGTATTTAGAAAGGGCAAATTTGATTTGCTCGCTGTGACTGAAACAAAGATGAAAGGAAAAGGTGAAATTAAGTGGTGTGATGTGAAATGTGTGCGTGCTGGTGTGGAAGAGAATGAGAGAGGAAGAGAAGGAGTTGCAATTTTGATGAGTGACCTGTGGTATGAAGCTATGGTAGACTTTGATTGTGTGAGTCCTAGAATTCTAATGGTTAAATTTAAGTTTGAAAAGGTCAAGGTATGTGTGGTTGTGACGTATGGTCCATCTGAGGGAAACGTTGAAGAGAGTACGATTTTTTGGGATAATCTGAATGATGTTCTGGATGGGGTGAGTAGGAGCTTCAGATTGATAGTTTTGGGGGACCTGAATGGTTGGATAGGTGATCAAAAAAGGGATGGTATAACAGGTGGTTTTGGGGTGGCGGGAGAAAATGAGAATGGTAGGAAGGTGATTGATTTCTGTGAAGAGAGAGGTATGTGTGTAAGTAATACTTTCTTTAAACACAAGAGTATCCATAAGTATACTAGAGTTGGTGTAGGTAGAGATGGTATCGAAGTGAAAAGTATGATTGATTTTGTGTTGGTGAAGAAGGAGATGTTGAAGTATGTGTTGGATGTTAAATCAGTTAGGGGTTTAGGAATGGGATTATCGGATCATTATGTTGTTCTATGTAAAATTAAGTTAGTGGGGGCTTGGATGGAGAGGAAGGTGATACGAAAGGAAGTAGGTAAAATTAAGAGTGAGAAGTTAAATGAGCAATAAGGATAAGTATGTAAGAGCGCTCGCTAGTAAAACGGTTGAATGTGAACAAGTTGATACTGAGCAAATCTGGGGGCAAATGAAGGAAGCAATTGTTAGTAGTGCAAAGGAAGTGTGTGGATGTGCTAAAGTAGGAAGTAAGAATGTTAACAGCGAATGGTGGAATGAAGAGGTGATGAAAGCGGTTAAAGGTAAAAAGAAGCGTGGTTGAATGTGCTAAAAGCAAATGATGAAGATTTAAAAGAAAGATGCTTGGAATTATATAAGGAGGAAAAAAGAAATACTAAAAGGTGTATACGTAGGAGAAAACAAGAGGTAAATGAACAGTTTGGAAGGAGGATGATGAGGACATACAAGGAAATAGGAAGCTCTTCTGGAAGGAAGCGCGAAGGTTAAGAATGGGAATAAGGGGAATCTGCTTAGAATAATGAATAGGGATGGTGCTTTTGTAACTGATGAAATGGATGTGAGGGGAGTGTGGAAAGAACACTTCGAAAATCTGTTGACAGTAATGATGTGGTGTTAGTGAATGTGTGATGGTGCAAGAAGGAATAGGTATTTTGGGGATGAGGTTATTAGTAAGGAGGAGGTAATGGGTAGGGTGAGAAAGTTGAAGAATGGTAAATCTGCAGGTATAGGTGAAATTACTGGTGAAATGATCAAGAAGGGAGATGGTGATTGATTGGATTTGGAAGTTGTGTAACAAAGCGTTTATGGAGGGTATAGTTCCGAGGGATTGGAGGAGAGCGGTAATAGTACCCTTATATAAGGGTAAGGGGAAAGGGGAACTGTAGAAATTATAGGGGAATAAGTTTATTGAGTGTTGTGTAGGGAAGGTATATGCTGGTATTATTTGGTCGAAGAGTGCTTCGAGTGACTGAGGGACTGATTGGTGAAGAATAAGGTACGTTTATGTGTGGATCAAATCTTTACATTGAAACAAATGATTGAGAAAATGAGGGAGAAGAAGAATAAATTGTATTTAGGTTTTATGGATTTGCAACAGGCGCATGATAGGATTAATAGGGAAGCTCTATGGCAGGTATTAGTGATATATGGTGTTGGTGGTAGGCTTCTGAATGGAATCAAAAGTATGTATGACGGAAGCGTGTGCAAGAATAAATGGTGCCGACAGTGATTGGTTTAGGATTAATTAGCGGAGTAAGACAGGGTTGTGTTATGTCTCCTTGGTTATTCAATTTGTATATGGATAAGGCGAAAGAATTTGAGGTGATGGCAGGAAATGAAAGTCTGAACGGTGGAGAATGGAGTTGGAGGAGGGTGCCCTACCCATTATATGCGGATGATTGGTTCTGTGTGGCGAATCTGAAGAGAGTTTTAGAGGATTGGTAGAATTTGGCAGGGTGTGTAAAAGGAGGGGCTTGAAAGTAAACGACAAGAGTAAGGTTATGGTTGTGAGAGAGACCCTCAGTGTGAAGTTATGTTAGATGGTAAGCAGCTGGAACAAGTGTCTGAGCTTAAATATTTAGGGTAAGGATGAGAAGGAACGACGATAAGAGTGTAGTAGGAAAGTTGTGAATGTGGCAGGAAGGTGGTTGGGTGCAATTAAATCGTTAGAATGCAAAGGGACCAGCTTGAGTAAAAGGAAATTACATAGAGGGTATGTTGTTACCCAGTTATTAAATAAGAGTGAGACTTTATGGTCTGGAATAAGAAGTATAGATCTAAAGTTCAATGTGGTTCAGATGGACAATCTTAGGGGTGTGCTAGTGAGAAGAATTGATAAAGAGAGGAATGAGAACGTATTAGAGAGTGGTGTGGTGTGAAGAAAGTGCAAATGAGAGAATAAATGTGCATGTTGAGATGGTCGGTCATGGAAGATGAATGATAGTAGGCTACATGATACAGTGGTATGTGTTGGGAACCGACCGGCTGGGAGACCAAGAGAAAGTGGATTGAGTTTGGTGAAAACGAATGTCTGAAGGAGAGAAATGGGAGTTTGGCAGAGGCGAGAATAAAGGTGCATGATAGAGAGAATATGGGTTTTTATGGGGCATGAGTTGTGGCCCCACGGGGCCAGGGATGAACCTCATATTTGACATGATTTACTATAGTAGGTCCGTCGCGGTCCCATGATGCTCTAGGGGTGGATTTTCTGTCTGTGACGAGCTCACTAATTAATGGGAAGAGGGGGCGGTAAGGCTTTTCGACGTCGTTCGTCATGCTCTCCTATTTCGCTTTTCTCTTTCCAATGTTTGTACAGCACCTACCCCACCGTGGGCAAAGAGGAAGGTGTGAAAGAAAGAAGAATATATATATATATATATATATATGGTTATATATATATAGTATATATATATAGTATATATATATATATATATATATATATATATATATATATATATATATATATATATTTTTTTATTTTTATTTTCCTCTCTTCCAAGACTGGGGTAAAAGTACATACCAGTGCTATAGCGTAGTAGAAGAATATGACACAAGTCAAACAGAAAGCCCAGAACTCGTCGCAGTCAGAAAATCCACCCTAAAGCTTCACGGGACCTGCGACGGACCCCTCTCACTATGGCATATCGTTATGTAGGGTTCATCCTCTCTGGCCCAGTGGGCCACACCATACCCCTCACAAAAATCCCCATTCACTCCTATTATGCACCATTATTCTCGCCTCTGCCAAACTCACATTTCTCTCCTTCAGACATTCGTTTACTGACTCAATCCACTTTTTCTTCGGTCTCCCAGCCGGTCGATTCCCAACACACTGACCACTATGCATCCACTTAACCAACCGACTGTCATTCATCCTTTCCACATGACCAAACCATCTCAACGTACTTTCATTTATTCTCTCATTTACCCCTTTCTTCACACCACATAACTCTCTAATACGTTCATACCTCATTTTATCAATTCTTTTCACACCTAACACGCCCCTAAGATTGTCCATCTGAACACATCGAACTTTAGATCTATACCTCTTATTCCAGACCATAGTCTCACTACTATACAACAACACAGGTAACAACATACCCTCATGTAATACCCTAGCGCACTCAAAACTTAGTCCCTTTGCATCCACCAACGATTTAATTGCACCAGCCACCTTCCTGCCATTCACAACTTTCCTACTACACTCTGCATCATCCGTTCCCGTTACTTACCTTAGACAGAAGAGAATCAAACAATCACCTAGCATTTTACCTGTCATACAATAGACTCCTTCTCACTTAAAAAGCCACCACCCTAGTGTTCACTTTTGATACACATGTTACATTCACCACCTCATATCAACAATATTACTTCTAGAGCTTTACATAAATTAACTGCGCTGAAAGCATTAACTGGAACAAACTATAGCCAAAATAAAGAAACACTCTCAATAGTATAAAGACAATATTTCCGCCCCTTCTTAAAAATACGCATCGCATGCCTCGGCACTCGCAATATCACATTCCTATATTCAGAAATTGGAAACCACAAAATAAAGTTCTCAGGATAAAAATTGACTGCCTTCCTTCCACATCCATCCACCAACTACAAACAAAAACAAAAATTCATCCTTAGAAAGCCAATCTTGACATGATAGGGTGTCATTTTTACAGTAATTTACTCAGTAGATCACCCCCTGCATCAAATATTTCAACAAACCCACTGCACTTAGATAGGAAAAAAATCACACCAGCATTATGCTACTCTAATAACATATACAACACGCTTCCCCCATTCACCTCCAGATACTCCATTATTAAACATATTCATACCCAGTTGAGCCAAAGAACGATTTTCACATATATAAATAACACCATACTTCAAGCATTACCACCCGAAATATCCCCTTCAGAACAAAGTTTAGACGGTCAAACCCAAGTAATGCTGTCCCATCTCCGCTCTGGGCACCCCCCCCTCCTTCAGGAACACAAATTTAAAATTCATAATGCACCCTTCCCATATTGTCAAAGTTGAGCTCCCAAACGAATGATGACACAGAACTTCTCTTGCTAAACTGCTCAGACTTGATGGACATTAGACATAGCTTCCATACTCTTGGATTAACAGATCTCTGAGCCCGGCCCACAGTGCTGGAGAAATATCTCGGGATAACTTACTTCTTGGAGGAGGGGAGTGGGGATAGCTAAGTAAATTAGTATAATATATATATATATATGTATATATATATATATATATATATATATATATATAAATAATTATAAATTAATAATTAATTTTATATTAGAAATATAAATTAATAAACAATAGAATATATATATCACCTATTAAAAAAGCCCAGCATCCCCATTGCATATAAAACAAAAAAATGGTAACTTGGAGAACACTCAAATTACACAACGGTTGCACTTAGGACGCTATGCCCCGCTCGTTTATTACTTGGAAGCTCTCTTACAATCTGCCGAAGATTTTTTTTTTTTTCCTCTGGTCTCTCAGATTGCTATCAGTCAATTTGATTACCATGAGAAGGTTCCTCATTCGCCCTGGTGAATGGAGATACTGGCTCTCATATCTGGGGAGGCTCAAGTTTCAGCCGGAACTTTTGAAGGAAATACGGAGGATCGGACAAAGGCCGAAAGACTTATAAACTGTCCAAATGTTTATCTTCTCCCATACGAATCTGAACATTGACCCTCTATACTTTGAACAGCCCAAGGTGGACGCCGATCGTGGGGTTTGCCCATTTTATCTCTTTTTTCTATAGCTTACAGTAGTGGCAAAGAACCTGGGTGCATACTGAAAGATGTAGCCCTTTCCACTCGCCGTGCGCAGCCATACCTTTGGTTGAAGACAGTTCCTGCGTAGCACAAAGGCGAAAGGTGCAATTTGTGATCGGAGGCAACACGCACTGTGTTTTAGTGTTGACTCCCTACCTTGAATTAAGCCAACTCCAGACGTAGTTCTGTTCTAGCTGGGATGTGCCTTCTTCTATATAGCCTGCCACAATCTGGTTCTTGTGGAATTCGTCTTCCAATACTTCTGTGTTTCCAATACTCAAATTATAATCTCCCTGATACATTAAATAGCTCCGCGTCCTGTGTTTCATTAAACTGTTTGCGAAGTTTTAATTTGGTTGTTAATTTAGTTGAATTTCTTGTCCGTAGTTTTCTCTTTATCTACACCTCCTACCTTAAGTAGGCGGCTTTGCCTAAAATTAATATGAGGAGTTAGCGGACATGGTGTGTTAGCAGCTTACACACGTGGTTAAAATTTAATAAATAAATATATTGTAGATTAATATAATGTAAGACGAAGATAAGTATAAGTAGATAAAGATTAATAATATAAAAAATAATTAAGTATATATATAATACTATAATATTTATATTAATATTAATTGTATTTCAAAATATGTGCCAAATATTACTATCAAAATATAAATAAATATGTATATCATTTTAATATGTGAATTTATATATATAAATTTCATTGATATGAAAACTTTATTAGTAAGATAACCGCCGGACCTATCTGATCGTATAGTAATATAAGGGTGTTAATTACCTCATAGTAACAATTTGTAGTTACTAATCTATTTATATATATATCTAATAGCGTAGGTCTATATTATGTACCGCCTATATATATAATTATTAAGTATATATATATGTTGTAGATAGGTTCTTCTACAGAATAAAGTATGTTCATTATAGTAAGGTATATTGGAAGCGCTAGTTCCCACATAATTATATTATAGCTAGATATGATTCTTATGGTTGAGTACCGAAGACTAGGTGTGAATAATATATTGAGTGACAAATATCCTATACCTAGAATAACGAGAAAGCTGGTGAGGATATATGTTTATTTTAACTTTAAAGTAAAATTATAAATATAGTATATATATGTATTTACTTGTATTTCGATATAATATATAAACTTTAAGTATATATTTTTGAGTGAGTAATAAATAACAAGTATACTATAAATATGATATAAATATTATAATATTATATGTTTACTGAACTAAATATCTTGATACCTATATATATATGTATATATAATTAAAGTACTATAATGAATTAATATTACCGATTTTAGGATATTTCTGGATAAGTAATATAGGTATATAATAATGATATATATATTAGGTGAGGTGGTACCTGTATGTGACCTCAGATGAAGGTTAAGAGATGTATTGTGACTGAACTTTTTCAAACAAATTTCGCATGAGTATGCTTTAAAAGAAAAGAGGAATTATTTTAAAATATATATAAAAGGATAATATATATATTATAGTTCTAAATATTTAAAGTCATATTATACAGATACTCTATATAGAATAGTGGAGTACAATAATATGAAGTTCAATACTCATTATGGTGAGGTATATGCTCCCTACTGGAAGAGATTTCAAACTCTGATAACACAATATAGAAAAATATATTACAGTCTTTAAATACCTCCTTATCTTGAAATGTTTTAACAATAGCAAAAAGTAATAAGAAAAACCCCATGACGAATTTGTAGTTTTCAAGTTGTGAGCTGGCAGCCAAAAACCCCTTTGTAACCTTATAGAAACAAAACGAGCCAAGGGAAGTGAATATAAATTTATTGGACAAAACTTCAAACAAACTGATGTCAGATTTCGACATGGAAGTGCTTAAACAATATGTGCAAAATTATGTTCCCCGTAGTTGTTAAATTATTATTCCCATGTATAGAGATGAATAAAAAGAAATTATATGGTATATTATTATTTATTCCATAGTCTTTCCCATTATTAGCGGGTTCGGAACATCCTCATTAAAATTAATATATACTCCTTATGAGTTTAAACTTATTATTAAATTAATTATTATTTATTATTATTATTATATATTATTATTAATTATTATTGATATTATTTGAAATTATTTATTTATACAAAGGAATTAGAAAGGGACCTACAATAAGGTTTGTCCATTGATATGAGTATATAAGACTTCTATTCTTATGTCATAAAGTTATATTGCGTTTGATTCCAAATATTATATTAGATTGGTAATCTCCTCATTTACATCTATGAAAAACATACAAAAAATGCAAAAAATAGATTTATCACTCGAGTTTTAATAGATATAATGATGAGAAAACTCGATCTAATATAAGTATTTCATTAGTATTTAGTATAAAGTTTATCCATATCACATTTTAATTTTAATACATATTTAGCTAGCATATATTAATGGTTTGAGCACAGACAACTGAAGTTATAAATTTCAGGGCAATTTATTGTTAATGATTATCTAACACGAATTACATAGTTGCTCTGATTATACGGGTGTTTAAAAATTAATGAATCTTGATTTAGCAATTATATTCTTATTCCATGGATTTATATCTATAATAGTGAATACGTGCTCATTAATATGACCTGGTTAGCATGGGAGTTAACAAACTAAACACTCAATACATGGTTTTTTGAACTTATGCAGGTTAAAGAAACACATAACATGCAGAGGAAAAAACAGACTCTAAACACGGAATCATTACCAGACAACAAGAAAAACAAATGCAAAGATGTTACAGTTGTTTACATTGAAGAATATCTTTTAATATTTGAGAAACCAAATAAAAATCGCGTTAGACACTATATTCTACGCGGTTCACTGAATTAACTATGTATACTATCCCTGGGACAGTATCTTCAACTACTACCGGACCAATAACACAAGTAACTTATAAAAGCTCTGACGAACAAATTATTATTTAATAATTTCTAGCGGTACTACAACTTATAATTAAGGCACGGGACCCTGTCGACTCCTCAGAAGTTTATTTTCAAAACAATTACGTTGTTTCTATCTACACTTATTACTGCGATATAGTAATATTAAAATTACCAAACCTTATTCGATTAATAATAATTATAAATAATAATAATTAAATATAAACATAATATCTAATAATAATAACAAATAATATAATAGAAATAATAATAATAAACTAAATAATTAAATACTAATAATATAATTAAACATAATAATAAATAATAAATCAAACTGGTTAATCCATAATAATAATGATAATTAATAATCTAAATAAATTAATTCTATTACTAATCAATCCAATCAATTACAAATAATATTATCACCATAATAATCAATACATAATAATAATAAATAATAATAATAATAATACATAATAATAATATAATAATAAATAATAGAAGAGTAAAGTCAGAAGTAAGAAGAATTAAAAAACTGATGGGAAGAATGATAGAAGTAATGTGAAGACGGTGAATGATAAGAAATAATTTAATTATTAATAGGACGCCAGTCATGATATTGGAACGTTTGTGCTGGTGATTAATAATCATTTACTCTTTTACTTTTTACCCTATAGCTTAGCCACTGTTCATTTCTCTCCGTTTGTCGGAGATATCACTCTCTCTCAAATTCTCTATCGCTAAAATGTAATTTACTTTTAATCCACAGTGGAGTTATTTATATGTACTCTTCTTTTCTTAGTATAGATTCCTCAACTCATTATGCTCAACCCTTAATGCTTTCCATCTTTCCGAAGTAGTAGAGTTAACTCTTCTTACCCAGTATCCGCGCGCTGGTGCTAAGGATTTATACCTCAGGGGGTACACTCGCACAAACACTCCTTCGCTAAACTCGTCTACGATAAATATGTAATTTCCTGACTATGGCTTGCGTGTTTCCACCAAATACCGGCTAACTTATTAACAAAGTCACACCCGGTCAGGCCCATATTTAGTACTATCGTCAGCTTATATATTCTAGATTTTATGATAAATCACAATAGTACTAATTATACTAAGTCCTTATACTCCTTATATATACATAACCCACTTGTCCATATTATATATATCTAACCTAGTCTACCTATATATAGTAGTAATGCATATATATAGTATTATTTATAAATATATTTACTATATAGTTGTCATTATATATATATATATATTATATATATATATCTTAATACTATAAATATTATTATAATATAAATTAATAATAATAATATTATATACTATATCTTAATAAATATTCTATATCTCATTAATATTATTATTAGGTATTATTTTTGTGTTCTTCATATTTTGCTATTATATTAGTAGGGACGCTCTGGTAAGAGTGCCCACGTAAATATTAAATTGTTGAACATTTCCCAATCTTTCATCAACACCCACGGGTAACGCGGATATTTATTCCACCTCATCCTCATGTCTAACACCTCGGTGTTTCCTTGAATATCTTATCGCTAATGATGCTCGCCTGAACTCGATCTGACTCCTCTCAAATAAGAGATCTAAAGCTAAATTGGATATCTTTTTTATTTTACTTATCTAACCATCCTCAGTCCCCAAATGGGCATTATACCTCGGCCTTCGCCTCCTTAGTAATTCATAGGCATGCGTTTATCGTTCGCTCGGGATTCTATAGATGTATACGACTTATCATTATCCCTTAGTTTTCTTGCATATTATACATTAAGTTACTAGCTCTTTAATTTGGCATAATCATATTATATTATTATATTTCATTATTATTATATAATTATTATTCTATAATATTTATGTAAATATACTATATAGCTTGAGTAAAACAAATTGATACTTTATTATAAATATATACGAGATATTAATGTTGATAATGCAGAATAATTTTTCTTAGTTTTATCTTACTCTATATTTTTTATCTGATGTTATTTATTCGTATTAGTATTATAATCATATGATCTCACCCCCCCCCATCCCCATCAAATCTGGCTCACTTTCTTATAACGTGTGTCGTCCCAGGATCTTCGGCTCTCCGTCTAACCTCACTGGTTAGGGTGGCAGCCCTCCGTTTCCAAGCCTATCTTGTATCGCCTTCCCTCGTGGTCTTATCTCTGGTTTCCTTGTCGGCTCTACACTGCTCAGGGTATAGAGCAATTGCACCTCGCCAGTCCATCTGCAATTTTTTTGACTAAATTTTCGAGGAAACAAGGAGAAAATATTTAGATACTTCTCAACATCATGCTCATTTAGATTGAACCCTAGACGCGGGGAACTATCTCGTGTCCCGAACATCTCTAGACGAGTCGTGTTTTCTTTCATCGCCGTACAGTTTCTGGCATCCACCGATGACTCGTTCTCAATACTAGAACAGCGCCGCATCCCCCCACCAAGCTCCCATCATAAAATCGAACTTTAGTTTGTCTTCATCCGTTTCTGTCTTTTTTCTTCAAAAGACCATGCAGTTTTACCGCTGGTGTTCGTTTGAAAGTTCTCAATCTCTCTCTCATTTATATGTGCGTACCTTTTAACGTTTTAATATACCACCACGAACTGAATGGTCTGGCTATCCTTTTTTCTATCATCTAGTTATGATCGCTGGCTGCGATAGATGATCTTAACTATCTTTAATTCTGAGATGACATATAATAACATATCTCTATTTCTCTTCTACTCTCTCAGTGTATGACTTTATGTAATCGGATATCATCTTATGTCTTCTTACTGCTCATCGGATATAGCGTGCGCATCAGTTGCTACCCTTAATTACATTCTCAGTGCAAGTCTTGATGTTATCTCGAACTGAGCAGCGTAGGTCTTAATATAGCTGCTAGCGTGCACTGTCCTAGCCATTACACATTCTATTTCTTCCATAAGCGACTAAGAACCTTAACAGATATAATACTTTAAACTCAGCTATTGAAATGACTTACTGCAGAGATATAGACAGCTCCAGTTTAACAGTATACATGAGATGTTTTTAACATGAATCTTGAATTCTGAAAGATGTGACTTACATTGTAATGCTTCTCAGATGCAAGGTGTTGAATGACTCATTTTCTTTCCCACCCAAACTCTATCCTCCTCGGCGTTCTACTCTGTTGCCCCTCTACTCCTAACCTCCACGGTATCTTACAATCTTCAATATAGGCAACCAAAATATTAATCTTGTTGTGGTGCCAACTAATACCCTGTCCACTTTATTTCCTTTAGCAGTTTGGCTGGATATCCTCCATCTTACCGTATCCGTTTGACCCTGGGACTGGTCGCACGCAAATACAAGCCTCCCTCCTTCTCTTGGTGTGTATCGGATCTCCTTTATGAAATTAATTACTCGGATTTTCAACGTCGGGTAAACTGGAGTTCGGTACCTGAGTACAACGCGACCTCAACAAATTCTCTTTCAACTGTAACGTGCATTCTGCTCACCAACTGCTCCACTTACCGGGGGTTCAATATGCTTTACTAATACTCTTAAAAAGTTCCCATACTTTTCCATAATAAAGTAGTAACTAATTGACGCAGTCATGCTTGTTCCGATTATTTACTAAATTGTTATTACTAGTTAATCACTATATTCATCACAAAAGAATTACAACTTATGTATTTTACTACTATAATGTTTACGAAATTACTAATCTTTATCACCATCTTGAAGTATCAGATTCTTAAACGTATTTAGGGCATTAATATCGTAGTATTGTCAGTAATTCCTTCTTCCCTTGTAGGTTACAGTGAGCAGCTCATGCTCTTAAAAGAATATGCAAAAAGTTTCGACTGCGGTTGGCAATATAAAATATAGTGTTCAAGTCGCTATGTTATTTACTCTTAGCTCATTTCAATGATATCTCGAGACTCAGCTAATAAGATCAAACAGATTACGAATTTGATGTCTGTGGGAAATTAAGACGCCACATGATACATTGATCTCACGACTACCCCGACTATCACTATTTTCCTTTCCTTATTCTAATAATAATATATCTCTGGTAAATTTTAATACGTAAGAGAGAGAGAATAGAGTAAGCCGTATTAATAAGGCCAGAATATACGCGAGATAAAATATATTATATTAGAATTATATAGATCATATTGTAACGCGATCTATATGAGAGTGACTAGCTAACGAATATACTAGATCTGATATACTACCTAAGAAAGGATGACGCTACAATCGCATACCTCCGATAAATAGACTAATATACTCATGATTACTAAGTGAGAAGTGAATGAAAATAGAGTACTCATACTCACTATTACTAAAACCACCTATAATAAAGTATAACTATACTACTATAACCACTATATATACGCTCCTTACCCAGGACACCCTACTCTCTTACTACTTTTTCCATCCTCTACTCTCCCATCCTATACTCCTCTTACTTAGCCAGCTCCCGTCATATACTCTATTACAGCACCTAATATAGTCATATAAGGGCATATATAATCGTACTAAATCAGGCCAAGCTATACCAATAATAAATTATAATAATAAGACACTATATATATAGTAATAATAAAACTCCAAGGATTATTATATAGACTAATTATATACGTTACGGAGACTTACACTATCCCAGGAATAGCGGTGCAAGACTCCCTCTTCTCTACTATGAATCCGCGCATCGACAAGGCATCTTCCTGTCCTTTCAGCATGAGCTACGTGCGCACCGAACTCTCCCATCCTGTTCTAGATCTTCTCTTGGTCTAGTTCCGTCCAGTTCTCCGACTGTCTCCCCGCGAAGACCACTCTCAATCATGGACGTGCACTATATTCTTACTTTGATATAGCCTGTCGAGCTCCAACCGATCCCTTCCTGGAAAGTGTCATATCGTTCTCTTTGTCGGAGAATTAGGTCAGTACTTCTGATGTGAGCAGCCAACTCATCTTGCCGATCTCAGAGAAGCGTTCAGTACTCGGTGACGACTCTATATATATATATAGAGATATATAGTATATATGGAGCAGATGACTTCGATTCAATTATACGTACTGGAGCATCTGTAGAGCAGAGAAAGATCATACTGAGTACTATAGATAGAGTAAGATTATAGAGAGAGTATGAGATAGTGAAGTAAGATAGATTAATATATTTATTAGTAAGTATATGATAGAGATAGACTTATAGATTAGATATGAGAGAATGAAGATAGCTAGAGCGAGTTAGATAGTGATGATGATAGATATCAGATGAGCGA
>JABUQX010014532.1:0-28357 GCA_015478945.1 Trachelipus rathkii
ATTAGATGTCATTAGACATCTAAGAGATGAGATTAACTACAGACAGTATGAGGCCCGTTTTACGTTCACTTTTAACGATGGTGCACGAAACCAGTTCGTTGTAGTTGTACCTTTCAGAGAAATAAGTGATGAGGATATAGTATCTCATTTATGCAATAGGCTTGAAACCGCATTTCAGTCTGGTGATCAATATACATTTTCTGATTTTATTATTGAAGTAAAGATTGTTCATAACCCCTCAGGGTCAGGAAATAATTTGTTTCCTACAGGTGCAAAATTCGAAGGTGTCAGAGATTTGAATACCTGTCATTTATTTAGAACAGAACGTCTAAGAATAAATAAAAAAAAGAAACGACCAACTATTAAAATTGATGATGCTGTAGGTTGTGGGTTTAAAGCGATAGCTATGGCCCAAATGTATAAGGCAGGTAAACCCCGTTATACTATCAAGTCTAATGCATTGAAAACGGAGGGAGAGAAAATCGCTGACCAGTGCAAATTAAAATATGCTGAGCCATTAAGTTCTGATAAATTTGAAATAATAGAGAGAGTCTTAAAATGTAGGATTTTTGTGTATAGTAATGATGGGGAAAGAGGATTCAGTGTGGTGCATAGACCTACTGAAGAAGATCGAGAAAAACCATTATACGTTTTAGGTTTCGATAGAGTTGCTGAACATTATTTCTATGTACCCGAAGGTGTAATACCATTAACACTACAAGGACTTAAACGCAATAATATCAGAGGAGATATTTTTTGTCCTAAATGTTACATCTTTGTAGATAATATTATACATCATCATGACAAAGAATGTTTGTTTTATAATTGTAAACAGTGCTTAAAGTATGACTGTCCAGGTAAATTGCTTGATGGGGAACAATTATTGTATTGTGATAAATGTAACCGTAACTTTTACAATGCTAAGTGTTTTGAAAGTCATAAGAAATTGTGTGGTAAAATCTATATTTGTCCAAAATGCAATACACAAGTAACACCCGATAAACAAAATCGAGATCGGCATGAATGTGAAAAAATGAGTTGTAATGTATGCTATGAATCGTATAATCCTCTTGATGGTAAGCATGATTGTTATATGAAACCTATTGTGCTTAAAGAACTAAAAGAAGGCGAGGAACCTAAAAATACACATACTATTTACTATGACATAGAAACTTACCAACACAACCACCAGATTAATCCCGACAATAATAATGAAGAAATAGATATGGTTCCATACATACTTGTAAGCACAGTTGTATGTTATAAATGTAGCGAAAAAGAATTGGGAGATGAACAATGTGAGAAGTGTATGACAAAACGAACTGAAATTTTCCAAATAAATTTAAATGCAGAAGGTATCTATGAGAAATGCCCTGTTGATCAATTCCTAACGTATCTTGCTTCTTTTGCTGAAACGCATAAAGATGCTAATATAGTTGTAGCGGCCCATAATGGAGGGCGCTTTGATACCCAGTTCGTGTATAATAGATTGTTATTGAGACCAGAAGGCGATGCTGTTAAAGGTAATCCCATTAAAAGAGGCACAAATATCATAGTCCTTTAAAAACATCATGTTTAAAGATACACTTAATTATATGCCTTGTGCTTTAAAAGCGCTACCGAAATGTATGGGTTTAGACGGTAATCTGGAAAAGGGGTTCTTTCCATATAAGTTTCTTACTCGCCCTAATCTAGATTATGTAGGTCCTATTCCCTCTATAGATATGTTTGAAGTAGACCGAATGAATGATACTGAAACAAATGAGTTTATTGAATGGTATGCATCGTTTACTAACAAGGATTATGATATTAAGAAGGAATGTATTAAATACTGTGTTCAAGATGTAGATATCTTACGGAAAAGTTTCGAAGCTTTCCGTAACATGTTTCGAGATATGTTTAAGATTGATTGCTTAGTTGATTGTTGTACTATTGCGTCTTTATGCTTTAGAATTTTTAAAACTACATTTTTAGAAGAGAATACAATAGCCCATCTAGGTCGAGGCGAACAGAAAAATTATTCTTACGAAGGGATCAAATGGCTAGAGTTTATGGAACATTATACGGGACAAAGTATTACTCATGCTCGCAATGGTGGAGAAAGAGGCTTTAAATTGATGAATAAAGCAGCATTCCCTGATGGGTATGCTGAAGTTCCTGTTTCAAAATATAGACCTATCAAAGATGCCGATTTTATCCAACTTAGAAATCTAGTTGTAGATGAAACTCTAAAAACCAAGAATGAACAAGAATGGGAAGCTATGGATAATGCAGCTGAGCGCAATGGTACAGGACCTGTTGAGAAGAAACGAATAGTATATCTATTCCATGGGTGTGCATGGCATGGTCATCAGGGATGTGAAAAGGGAAAGACACGGCATGATGAAGCCACAGCTCTAGACATGTACACGATGACTATGGCACAGGAGAAAGCGTATAAGGATAGTGGATTCGAAGTAGTGAGGGTATGGGAATGCGAATGGGAGACCATGAAAAAAGAAGGCAAAGTACGTTTCGTGACCTCTAATGATGCTAATGATAATGATAACAATGAGGAAGAAGAAGAAGAAGAAGAGGGTTTAGGGCATTATGTTAATAGAATTGCGAATGATGTGGCCCACGGTAAACTTAATGTAGGTGAGGCTCTATATGGAGGAAGAAACAGAAACCATTCGTCTACATTATCCTCCTACAAGATGAAAAAACAAAAAATTATTTACTTGGATTTTACACATCTGTACCCGTGGGTTCAGGAAAACCCAGGCATTCACCTCAGTGGTATACGCCACAAAATTGGTAGGGTCGAACTACCTACCATGAAGAATTCCTAGTTAGAGAGGTTAATAAAGAAAAGTATTTTGGGTTAGCTAATGTCTGGGTCCTTCCACCTAATAAGCTCTATATGCCAGTTCTACCAGGAAGATACGATGAAAGACTCGTGTTCACGTTATGCAGGACATGTGCAGAAACGAAACAAGAAACATTATGTAAACATACTAAGCGACAACGCGAGTTCCGTGGAGTTTATACTACACCAGAATTAGAATTAGCATTAAAGAAAGGATACAAAATCACCAAACTTAACGAGATATGGACATTTACACCTAAGATAGGATTGTTCACTGAGTATATAAAAGAATTCCTAAAGATAAAGACTGAGGCATCAGGTTTACCAGCAGGAATACCGGGGTTCGATAGTCCCATGTTCAATCAATTCATAGAGGACTTTGAAAGAATCGAAGGGGTGAAACTCGATAGAGAAAAGATAAAGAAGAATGCTGGGCTTCGTTTTATAGCGAAATTATGCCTTAATTCTCTTTGGGGAAAATTTGCTGAACGTGCTCCACGTTGTGAAGATATTATCTGTCACACCGATGCTGAGGTATGGAAGTTGTTTAGAAGAGCAGATGTAGAAGTACAGGATGTCTCCTGTATAGGTAAGAGGTATATTGTTTCTGTGAAGTATACTTCTCTTGCAGAGCAAACAACCAGAAGCACTAATATAGCTATAGCTGCTTTCACTACAGCTCATGCTAGAGTGAAACTATATAATCTTCTTGAGGAGTTAGGACAAAGAGTCTTATACTGTGACACCGATAGCTGTGTCTTTGTAACTGGAGAGGGAGAAACTGATCCGGCTGTAGGGAAATTTTTGGGTGATTTAACTGACGAAATAGGAGAGGGTAATAGTGCTGATGCCTTTGTATGTACAGGTCCTAAATCTTACGCTGTACGAATTATAAAAGAGGATGGGTCCATAGATCATATAATAAAGGCTAAAGGATTAACATTAAACAAAACAACTAGTGAAATAATTAACTTTAACACTATGCTGAAACTGGTCATAAATAACATGGATGATGATGATGATGAGAATGAACGATTGATAGATGATGAAGAGCATTATTATTATTCTAAACTTAGGGAGGGGGGTGATATCACTGCAATAATAGCTGACGAAATGAGAACAAGAGAGGGTACAGAGAGTTTGCATGGTAACGCTTATCATAAGGATGAAACAACAAACCCTCATGTAGAAATTAAAGATAAAGATATGGCTTTTAAAACTCCTACAATGAGATTTAAAGCTGATAAAAAAGGTAAAATGAAGATTCGCAAAGGTCTAAAGAGATTGAGAATGACTGGTAATAAACGTGTTCTTATTAAAAAATCAGCGCGCACAATTCCATATGGCTTCAGAGGAATCCTCTTTCCCCTTATAGTTAAAGAAAGATCCAGTGTTCATTAAACTTTTTCTAAATAAAAAATGTAATATATAAATATATAATATATACTATATATATAAATATATATACAATACTATATATATATATATATATATATATATATATATAAATATATATATTTAATATTTAAATCAAATATAATAAAACATATAGTAATATATATATATATGAATGATTTTATTTTTCTATGTGTATTTTTATGATATTTTTAATAAATGATTAAACAAAATTCTTTTCTTTCAAATCCTTATTACAAAATAATAACAATAAATTATACAATAATAAAGAACTTGATTTTTATGTTATGTTTATCCAAATGATACTCCGAAATGTGACTGAATCAATAGATCATTAAATCAATAGGCAAGATGGTCATGAGAGGGAGCAGTAGATACTGTAGCGGGATAGTTGTTTGATTTAGTGATTTACTGCTTAGGGTATGTAAAATGTTACAATTTTAGCGAAAATTTGACCGTAATCAATAGATCAATAGATCACGACTGGACAGGAGGGAGGTTGGATAGTGGTTTGATTTAGTGATTTACTGCTTTAGGGTATGTAAAAACGTAAATTTGTAAGTTATAATAATAATAATAATAATAATAATAAATATAATAATAATAATAATAATAATAATAATAATAATAATAATAATAATAATAATAATAATAATAATAATAATAATAATAATAATAATAATAATAATAATAATAAAATTTATAAAACAATGTTGGAAAAACCAAACTAGCTTTTTAGGATTCCTATAATTATCTACCGGACCCGACGGAGTCGTAGAGATGATGCGGACGCAGACCCAGAGCCGGAGGCTGAGCCGGAACCGGAATCGCAGCCAGAGCCGGACCCAGAGCCGGAGCCGGAGCCCGAGTCGCAGCCGAATTCGAACCCTGCGGGGACTGCGCGAACCTGAAGCTTGAGTCGTTGGCTAGGGATGCGTTCCAAAGGGCATGAACGAATGCAGTGTCGCATATTGATTCGGTATTGATTTCGATGCTAAAGAAGACGCTGACGAAGGAGATGTAGAAAGGGACGAAGGATACGTAGAAGGGATATTAAATCAACTCAGAAGTAATAATAATAATAATAATAATAATAATAATAATAATAATAATAATAATAATAATAATAATAATAATAATAATATGTATGTGTGCGCTCTCGCGCACTGACGTAATCTCGGCTGCGCCGAGATTACTTCATCACGCTCGATCCCAACTCTCGTTAGGCATAAACTCACCCACACAGATCACGCCACAAAGGCGTAAGCGCTATATCGGCGTCCACCCTCGGGGGTGACCACCCTCTATATACATCCTACAGACTTGAAATTTACACGGATTCGTCCTTATCCCATATATACATTATATTCCAAGTTTAAAGCAAATATCTCTATTCCTTCATATCGAAAAGGGTGGTCGATACCAAACTGTTCCCAAACTACTCACAGTATCTTATTGATTCCTCTATACAAAACTTTCTTTGGCATATCTTTAGACCTAAAACCCCTTCCCTACGGTTCCTAAACTACCAGTCTACCTCAACATCCCTTTTGTCGGTTCCTCTCACCCATCTTTAATTTTTGACCTTCAAAAACTCCTGACTTTCTTCCCCCAACTCCAACCTTATCTTGTTGCTACTAATCCCCTATCCATAGGTTCATTTTTTCCCAATAAAGATAAACTACCCACGTTAATGAAATCTTTCGTTTTTTATAACTTTACATGTGCAGACTGCAAGGCTTGCTATGTTGGGCCAAACAGGTCCTTTTAGTTACAACTTAGAATCACGACACCTGGCCATCCTTTCCACCAACTCCTCTTCCAGCTCCCCTGAACAATCCTTCATAAGATCTAGGGACCGACCGGGGCGGGAATTTTGCCGGGGCCGGGGCCGGGGCTGCTTTAATTTAGCCGGGGTCGGGGCCGGGGCCGGGGTTAGCTAAAATTAGAAATGTAAGTCAAAAACACTTCGTCTTAAAACTTAGGATGAAAATTAAATATAATTTCCAATTAATTAACTTAAATTTAAATTATAAAAAGGAATACATTTAAATTTAATTCAATTAAATATATTTTTCAAAAGAAATTTTTAGAAAATAATTGATTTTTCTAGAAGAATAAGTTTTTGTAATTAATATATATATATATATATAATATATATAGTATAATATATATAATATTATATAATAATATTATATATATATATTATATATTTATATATTATATATATATATATATATAATCTATATATATAGATATACATATATAGTATATATATATATATATATATCAGTGGCGACTCGTGGTAGAAATTGATGGGTGGGCGATTTCACATAATATATAAGTTAATATATATATATATATATATATATATATATATATATATCATATATATATTATATATATATATATATATATATATATATATATATATATATATATATCAGTATATTATATAATATTATATATATATATATATATATATATATATATATATATTTATATATATATATATATATATTATAATATATATATATTATATATATATATATATATATATATAATATAATTATATATTATTTATTAATATATATATATATATTATATATATTATATTATTTATGAGTTTAGTAAGTATTATATTGTGGCGGAACTGGGCTATATTTGCCAGTGTTATCTTATGTTGCAAAGTTATGTATATAGGTTGTGATATTGAAATGAGGATGATGGATTGAAAAGTTTATTCTGCTTGAAAGTTTATTAATTGTGCCACGTGAATATTAATATGTGTATAGTATTAAATAGTTTATAATGTTCAAATGTGTTTGTATATTGTTTCAAGTGAATGGTTAATTTTGGAGTATTCATTTGGATACACAATTAATTACTCACATATTTTAATATTATCACTGGCATAATGCGGCCGGCTAAATGGTAATGTTGTCACTTTGGCACCTTAGGAGGCATTTACTTTGTTATGCTGGTCTGATATTGGTTATAGGAATAGCTGTTGCTGTTGGTCTATATTATAAGTAATAATATTTGATATATACATCATTGGGTATGAAATTTTCGACAATTATTATATATATGTATGATTCGTTTATAGTTGTATGCTAGGAGGGGTGAGATGCAGCGAGGCACTGGCGTTTCCGCTTCATTATTGCTGTATCGTTTATATGGACTGATCATTTTTGGTGTCATGAGGCATTCAATGCTGCTGCTTCTAGACTCTTCATTTCGAAATCTCGCCCTCTTCGGTATTGGGTTGGACAAATTTAATTTATTTAAACGAAGTTGTGTAATTATAGTATAGACGGCATTGTTGTGATGTGAGGTCGGAATGAATATTTTCTCCATTGATCAAGATAATACTGGCTCTGGCTCGTGCTTTCTGCATATAATTGCAACAACACAGCATAAGGGAATTTATGAATGTGATAATCAATATCATTGGCGTCTGTAATGTTAAGCTCCTTATGAGAACTTTTTTATAATTTTACACTAATAAGCAATAGAAATATTTGTGGACTACTGAGCAAGACAGAACTACAATAGCCCAAAAAAAAGGAGAAGGTGTGACAGGTGTACATATTAGTGGTAGTACGCCAATTCAATGACTACTTAGTAAACTTTTAATTTTTACCCCCGTGCGAGTGTAAGGGGTTTTTCAGCCTGATTACTATGATACTATATTATGTGTTTCTGCCTATTTTCTATAAGTATCCTGAATGTTCTTATCTTTGTATTTCATTCGCTTTCTTTCTAAATAAAATAAATTCTCAATTAAAAATTTTTATTCTTACAACTATAATCTTACTCTTAGCTAGTACTCTTCTTTCATGAACTTGCAGTTTTTAAATCGACTTTAGTATTATCCAGAAGTAAGGAATAACGTCTTTTTTCCATATGCCTCTTATGTATTTTTACTATTTGTTCTTTTTCTTTATCTTGTTGAAACATTTTCTTCGTTCCTTCCCCCCTTTTTTTTTTTTTTTTTTTTTTTTTTTTTTATGCCTCCAATTTAAAAGGCAAGAATGGAGGGAATTTTTACGACAGGCAGGCAATTTTGTGGCCAGCTGTGAATGGCTGTGACCTTGGGCACGCGAAACGAATCTTAACTCCGTTTTCTTCGATTTTTATTTTCATCTTTGTAACCTTAATTTTTGGGTAACTTTAAAATACATTTATTAAATTTTTAAAATTTGAAATTTTTAGTGATAGAATATACCAACTATTTAGGAGGAAATTTGAAAAGAAGCACATGCAAAAATTCATAATCAGAATCATATTTAAAGTAATAATTTTACAAGGTTTCCTAAATTTGTAGGAAATTTCAACTCAGGCATGTCTCGTATGAGCTACTCACCTTCACATTGTGTTTTTATTACCTATACTACTTTTATCACCTTGAAATATAATTATAATCATAAATTTCTACCCTTATTTAATAACTCAAATAATTATCATGCAATATATTGAAAACCTTTATGTATTTATTACTATTGTCTAAAATTTTTAATTTTTGAATACATTGCAATTTTCTTAAATTTTTATTCACTTTTTTTTTCATTATTATAATATTTATTAACTAAGCCACATCATTCAGATATATTTATTTGTATAATATGTTTTCTACAACTTATTCTTTTCTAAAATTTATTAAAATCGTATACATTTGATAAATTTCATATTTTTATTCATATTCGATATAGTTTCAGTATTATAAATATTTATTATGAATTTTATTTAATACCTTATACAGCTTAGAGCCCGATACAGTACTTTCAGAGAGGGAGATAGCCGCCGTTCTTTCTTGTACGGCAGAGACATTTGCTCCGCCCAATTTAGAGTTTACACATGCGCCCACTCTCTCTCCGAAAGCTCTGCTTTCTGTGCTCGTATGAAATATATCCTAATCGCTCAATAAATTATTGAAAAATATATAACCAGCATGCTTATTATTACATAGTACCTGTTTACTATTATCTCTCATATTTTGATTAATTAATATATTGGCTATTTGCCTATTACAAAATTAATTTTTATTGTTGAAATTTATTTTTATTATTATTATTATTATTATTATTATTATTTATTATTATTATTATTATTATTATTATTATTATTATTATTATTATTATAATTAATTTTTATCATCACTAATTATTATTAATATATAAAATTTATTATTATATTGTTTTGTTTTTATTTTTAAATTCTATTATTATTTTGATTAATTAATTTTAATTTTTATAGTATTTGGTCTTTACGATATTTGTTGCGAAACCTTTTAATTAATTACTATTCAATTTAAGTTTTAATGCCTTTCTTAATAGAAAAATAATTTTTGTTGTTGTTTTTCTTCAACGGTTATCGTAATCTTTCCTTAATTTTGGAGGTTGGAGATGTTCAGTTGGGTGAGAGAAAGGATCACCTCCATATGTGGGGGAGAATGGTTGGTAGTTGACTTTCCCTCCCGCGGGGTTGGGTGAAGACTTGTGTGCTTTGGGTAGCTTTTTGGATCGGGAAGGAGGTTTGTTGTTGTCGTTGAGATTTTGTTAAACTTGGGGTATTTTTTCTTCCCCCTCCCCCCTTTAAGATGAGGTGCAGTTTTCCTTGTCGCTGTTGTTGTCAAGCGAAGCTTAAGATTTTTCGAGGTTCCAATCATGACTGTTTCTTACCACAAGGGAACGTTTGTCTTGAGTTTTTTTTTTTTTTTTCAAAATGCTTAGGCCTAATGGCTCTTTACTTAAATGTTGGGTAGCACTGAAAATTTGACCATTACACAGATTTCAATTTCTTCTTTTTTTTTCTTTCTTTACTTTAATTTTATTGCGACTTTGTATTTTCACAGTTATTATTTTTTTTTTTTTTTTTTTTTTTTTTTTTTTTTTTTTTTTTTTTTTTTTTTTTTTTATATAAATTTTTTTTTCTTCACGCAAAGTTAGTATTAATTACCATTACACAACTTTTCACTGTTTTTTTTAATCACCGGCTCATTCTTTTTTTTTTTTTTTTTTTCACTGTTTTTAATAGAAAATTTTTTTAGATTCATTTCAGAAGCACTATAGGATATTGCAATTGCAATGTTGCACGAGTCACTCCGGGATCACCAAATTGTTGCACTGGCAATGTTGCAACCAGGCAAATTAGATAAGTAATTAATTAAATGAGGATGATGGATTTAAATGTTTTTTCTTGCTTTTTAAGTTTTATTAATTGTGCAACTGGTGAAATAATAATATGACAGATGTATGATAATCAATTTCATTGTAATTCAATAATGGTATTGGATATTTCATTTGATAACACAAAAATACGCACAATATTTTAATATATCATGGCAAAGCTGCGGCTAAATTATAATGCCATTTGGCACTTAAAGCCATTTAACTATTTCGAATCTTATGCCATCGCCCTGAAAAAAGTTGGTATAAATGCTTGTTTGCTTGGGGCAAATTAAATAATAATTGATATAACACATATGATTTTTCCCACAATTAATTATATATAATGGATTGCGTTAGTTGAATCCTAGGAGAGAGATGGCAGCGGAGGCACCTTCCGCCAATACTGTATGCGTTACTGGACTGAATCATGAGTAAGGCATTCAATGCTGCCTGTCAGACCGCTTTCATTCAAATCTCGGCCTCCCCTATTGGTGGACAAATATAAAACAACTTTTAAATTATATAAAAGGCGGCATTGTTGATAGGGGAAATGGAAATTTCCCATATCATATAATATATAATTATATATATAATATTATTATATTATATATATATATAAATAAATAACATTATTATATATATACAATATATATACAATATATATTATATATATATAAAATATATATATATATAAATAAAACTTAAATATATAAGAAAAGCGTAGCCAGCCTCTGGCATTCCATTATCCTCTCGTGACGGTATAGCACAATATACATAAAACAAAGTTACCCTGTTCCGAATGATTTAAAATATAATAAAGATAAACATAATAAAACACTAGCCTACCTTTAATATTAATTGTCATTTTTAAACATTATGTTGCGAAGTCCATTCTTGGGTCACGTTTTATATGACTTGCATAATAAAGTTTAATCAGCAGATGTCAACAACAAAACAATTTGGGGACAATATATCGTTTCAGTTGACAAGCCGCAACGAGGGCATTCAGTTAAATCTTGCCCCATTGTATTCGAATAAACCGGTTTTAATTCTTTTAATCTAGAAAGCAATCTTTCAGCTTCAAGATGAACACTGGAGTAAGTTTATTAAATTTTTTGCAACTTAATGTCTTTCAAAAGTTCTGATCTGTTTAATTTTCCATAATGTAGTAAAAGAATCAAGAGCTCCTTTCCGAGAATAAAATCGTCTCTTAGAATAATATAGACTTTTCAAGGTTCAGTTTGAGTCTCAGATGTTTAAAAAATGAATAAAACAGTTGTGCCTTTTTAATGCACTGTGGGAATTAGGTTCTATAAAATTTAAAGTGTTTACGCTCGAAAAAGTTGAGCTGATACTAGATAATCACTAAACGAAAACCTCTCCTTAGACTTAGATATTATTCTCAATACTCAGTAGCTTTTATAATTCGTAGTAATTGAAGCAGTTAACGATCTCTCTTCAACTCACAAGCATCATACGTTCTCAATTTGGTGTCATACTGTTTTATAACTTAAACTAATTGTAATTGTAGTTCACTCACAGCTTGTTTTACTGATAATTACGTCTGTATTCTTGATTGAATTTTATTATAGAAAAGACAATCTACGTGTCTGCATTATAATGTCGAAAACATAGTTCGCCAAAAATAAAAAAAAGTAGGATCATTCAATAGTCTTTGCAAACCTTGATCTCCGTGTTCCTCGTTGTTTGCGTTCGTTATCGATGATTTTTAAGCACTCTTAACAATGGCTCTCTATGTTCAAAATCCATGTTTACAGTTCGGACATGTTAACAATTTCATTTTAGTTTTACGCAGTTTTTTAGCAAAACCCAGTCTACCACAATAATCTTTTCATCTAATACCGAGCATCATCCTCTTGAGGAGATTGTGAAAAAAGGTCGGAATTAGTGATATATTTATTTCTAAAGAACTGACAAAAATGGCATGTTTATAATTAATAGTATATATACCTTTATATATATATATATAATTATATAAGTATATATATATATATATACTAGTATATACATTTATATTATATATATATATATCATATATGAATATATATAATATATAATATATACTATAATATATATATACTATATATACAGTGCGTAAATATACGCCCCCAGCACCCCGCGGTGCGGGGAGGCGCAGGAGGCCGATAAGTGGCGCACGGGCGTTTCAACGAGGGGTGGAACACTTTTTCGAGAGAATGAAAACTACACCCATCAAATGAAAGTCATCTCTCTCTACCATTCATCGCTCTGGCGAGATGGCGAAAATCTCGGTCTCTCTACTCTTATATTAAACTATATGATAGTATATATACTTATAATACTAATATAATATTAAATATTACTATATATATAAAGTAATATATATATAATAATATAATTATATATATATATATATATACTATATATTTATATAATATATACTATATATATATATATATGTATATATATATATATATATTGAGAGGGTAGTATTTATATTGTATATTATATATATATAATATATATATATATCTTATCATAAATATATAATTATATATATATAATAATATATAATATATATATATTATATATATATATATATTATAATAACTAAGCAATGGTCTTCGACGGTTCAATTCGCTTGTTGGCAGGTTAGAGTTTAATTTCATATATATTTTTGAACTGTTTATCAAATCATCCTAACTTCACAAAAGAAGGCTCTGAAGTTAGTGAGGCGACAGCATTAAGGAAGACAAATGTTATTTTCACTTCATTTCAATGCTTGTGTTTCAAAGGCAAAATTTAGATCAAAGTATTAAATAACTTCTAAAACCTCCAAAAATCAGAACATATCCCTGGATGCAAGGCTTCCACTCTTTAGAAAGGTGTGTCACCAGAACTAAACCAGTTGCCGGGAAAAGTTTTACGAGCTAGTGGAAGAGGCCCAGGAAATTGCGAGAAGCTGGCAAATTGAGACTTCATTGCCTACTAATCGCAAAAGCAAAGTGACAAGCTTCTTTGATGGGCTTTCTAAAGATGTTGACCTCATTGATCCTTTGCACAATTTCAGGGTGAAGGGTTTTTACAGAGCCATTGATATCTAATACCCAGGTATGAGGAAGGTGAAGACAGATGTTTCGCTTTGAGCCCTACAGGCCTACAGACAGACAGATAAAGACTATGGAGTCTGCTGACAAGTTTTACAAAACAATTATGAAGCCCGACGTGACAAGTTTTTTAGTTACGGAAATTGTCTGCTTCAGGAATGTTGTGGCCAATTGGAAACAGAAAAGAAAATGGACAAAAACTAACACTGGCAGAATACTTGTTGATTGAAAATAATATGTTGTCTTTGTAGTATTCCAGACGTGTGTACAGCTTTTATAATGTTTTTGACACTCCCAGTAACTTCATCAACTGCTAATGTGCTAGAGCAAATTCTATCTTTCCAAAAATTAAAGCTAAAAAAAGTTATTTGAGAAGTAACCATCAACGACATAAAAGGATCACTATGAATGAGCTAATTGGCTGCCAATAACTTAGTATAACCAACGCAGCATATGAAAAGTAAGAGAGACAAAGCCAACACTGGACTCTAATGAGAAAATTAGTCGGACACATTTGTGACCAAAGAGAGACGACGGGGATTATGAAGATACATATTAGCAGACATTAATGTCAAAGTTAAAAAGTTATGAAATTTATTGTATTGTTTTTTCGCTAGCAATTTTAGCTTTCCTTTTCCAGTAACATTAATGTAAAAGTGTTTTTGAAATGCAAAAGCTTTGATTGAGCTATATATATAAAACATGTATTTGCTATTTATACAGATATATTATTTGTATATATTATATATATATATAAACTATATATATATATAGTATAATAATAATATATTATATTTATATATATATATATACTATATATTAATATATATATATATATATATATATATATATTATATATATAATATATTATATATATAATGATTATATATATATATATAGTTATATATATATATATATATATATATATAAACCCTTTTTTTTCATTGTATACACTCTTGGTTCTTTGTTAATGCTAATGTGATTTTTCTTTGATATGAGAACAAGAAAGCTTTTTTTGTCATTCAAGTTCAAAAACTCTATCCACCCAGTCCATTTTAAGGGGGCGCACAAAATAAGTTGCGGGGGGGCGCAACTGAACCCTAGTTACGCACTGTATATATTAATATATATAAATATATATATATATATATTATTTATATTATATATATATATAGTATATATATATATATATATAGTATATAATAATATATATTATTATATATATTACTATAATATATATATTATATATAATATATATATATATATATTATATATATATATATATATATATATATATATAGAATATATATTTATATATATAATAATAAATTTAATTAAGATATTACTTTCTATTCTTCATAGCACTAATAATAATAATAATAATAATAATAATAATAATAATAATAATAATAATAATAATAATAATAATAATAATAATAATAATAATAATAATAATAATAATAATAATAATAATAATAAGTAATAATGTCACTTTTTTGCAAATACGTATATTATTCACTAAGTGTAGTACTTTCTTATTGTATCAATGAATTTTCATGCACGTTGTACTTCCTGTTTTTCTAGGAAAATACCGATTCTATGTGTACATAACAAAATATATCACAGCCTGAACCTAGAGTGCAGTAAACCGTCATCTAACCTATATGGATCGAGAGTGCAGTAAAACTCAACCTAAACTATACAAACTAGTTTTTATGAAATTGCTTTCAATTATTTATTATTAATTGAAGAACATGGTGTTTTAATTTGTGTTAGAATCGAATTTATGCTTAATCTAATGAAGGAGGGAGCGTCCGCTCCATCCGCTATATATTATATATATTATATATTTATATATTATACTATATATATAGCTATATATATAGTATATATATATATTTATATATATATATATATATATATATATAGTATATATATATATATATATTATATAGTATAAGTATATATATAATATAATATATATATTATAATATATATATATATATCATATATACATATTATATAGTATATTATATAATATATATATACTAATATAGTATAATTATATATATATATTATTATATAGTATATATTATATATATATAATAATATATAATATATATATATATATATATATTAATTCAATTAAATAAAATAATTTTTGAAAAGAGATTTCGGAAAATTTTTGATTTTCTTGAAAATATTACTTTAAATAAATAAATACATTAATATTTTAACAATTATATTTTTATTTCCTTTTCCGAATTCGTTTGATATATCAATTTCAAGAAATATTTTTTATGTTAAAACTCGGAAAAATTATAATTTGGCCTCAATTTTAATTTGAAATCATAGTAAATACCAAAAAAAAATTGATTATATTTAGGTATGTTTATATATTTTGCATCCTTTTATAACAAAGGAGTAATGGAATTAAAATATATTTTTTTATTTTGTTTGATTTAACCCTCTATTATTTAGTGTAAATTTACAGTTAACCCCGGTAGAAAACCCCGGTTTTTCCTGATTTTTGGCCGGGGCCGGGGCCGGGGCCCCGGTCGGTTCCTAATAAGATCCCACACCTCCAACTTATGTCACCGTCTTCGTTTTTCTGATTTTACCATACTTAGTTCAGCATCCTCTGACACCGTTCGCAAAATTCTTAAATCCCTTTACATCAAACCGTTAAAACCCTCATTAAATTCCTCCCATTCTTCTATTCCCTTTTTAATTGCTTAATTCTACCCCTCCGGTATAACTGTTTCAATTTTTAATTTGCTTGCCAGCCGAATTCTATCCGTCTCTCACCTCATAATTAACATAAATTTTCTCTTCGTCTATAACTTTGCTACTATTATACTAGGTGTGTTTACTATGTGATTTTGCTTATTAACCATACATCTGCTATTATTGATCATTATTCTTATAATTTTTATTATTATTATTATTATTATTATTATTATTATATTATTATTATTATTATTATTATTATTATTATTATTATTATTATTATTATTATTATTATTATTATTATTATTATTATTATTATTATTATTATTAATTATTATTATTTATTATTATAATTTTATTAATATTAACAATATTAAAAATCATTACCATTATTATTATTATTATATTATTATATTATTATTAATATTATCATTATCATTTTAACATTATCATTATCATTAATCATTATCTTATTATTATTATTATTATTATTATTATATTAATTTTATTATATTGATTATTATTATTATTATTATTATTATATTATTATACGCTTCAAGGTATAGGGGATCCCCTTATTCACTGAGACTGAAGTGGAACCAGCGACACACTTAAGGTGGGGCAGCGATCCTGGCTTCACGAGTCTGCCGCATTTTACTCCCATTCACACCCCACTCCACTGCATACGTAATGGCTCGTAATCCATCTTGACACCCGCTTACGCTGTGCTTGTGTTACCTGGCGCCCCAGCTGTAAAATATACAAGAAGACCTCGTCGATTTTTCATGTGTCTCCGCACCAGCCCATGCTTTGTCACCTCGGTGACATTAACCTCCTCCATCCTCTGTGAGGAGACTCTGTTACGTCCCCCAATGCCGATTGGTTGTTGAGTATTTTGAAGGATTTTTCATTGGGATGTCTCAAACGGGCCTTTCAACCTTTGAACGTTTTGATACAGGCAGCTTCTTCCTGTGTTGAGCGTCGTCGTTGTGTTTCCAATCTCGTCGTTTAGATCGTTTGTGGGTGGAAAGGTCGTCCTTTCCTCTGTGGTAGTGACCACTACCCCGCTATTTCGTGTCACCCTCGGCCCCATTAGTCCGCAGCTACCACCTATTACTTGGCTGGCCGCTATGACAGAGCAGACTGGTCTTCTTTTATCAGCCACTTACTTTTTCCATCTTTCCTGCGAATTAACGTGTTCCCGTTGCCGACGATGCCGTTTTCACTTACTTTCAGGGTTATCCTTCAGGCGGCAACGGAGCATATATCCCGTTCTCTGGGACCCGGAAATCAACAACCCCCTGGTGGAACCAGGAATGTGCTCGGGCTAATCGTGAAAGCGTAAGTTGTAATTAGCTGTATAAACAGACTCCCACACCTTCCAAACTGATTCTGTTTAAGGCTTCGGCGGCCCGCTCCCGGCGTATTAATCGCCGTACGCGGAAACAGTTTTTTCGCACGTACGCCTCCACCGCAAATTCTTCTACGCCTGTATTATCGGTCCATAAAAAGGTGCGAAAATTTTCACGAAAACAGCTGATCCGTCTATTATCCTCGTTTACGGCCCGCAAATCTCTGATGTCATCTCTGATCCCGTGGTTGTGGCGGACGAGTTGGGTTATCACTTCGCGTCCTGCTCCAGAGGCTTCCGGTATCCTGAACATTTTCGTTCTGGTAGCTTGCGGGTGGAGTTTCCTGATTTTTCTGTTCCTCCTGGAACTGACCCGCACAACAGGCTATTCACCAGGGCAGAATTCCTAGACGCCCTCAAGCTTTGCGGGGATGGAGCGCCTGGCCCTGACGACATCTCCTTCCAGATGCTTCGGCATGCTCATCATCGCCACTTGCCTTCCTTCTCGGCTTAATACAATAGAATACGGGTGGGGGGTCTTCCCTCCGTCTGGTCTACTGCAGCAGTATATTGTCCCCATTCCCAGAACCTGGGAAGGATCAGACTTCTCCCGATAAACCATCGCCCTATTTCCTTGACCTGCAATATCATAGGTAAGCTATGGAGAGACAAGAAAAACCATGCTCACCTTTACTCATGCAGGTGCGGGCTAAGGCCTGGAACTATGGTTGTGCCAGTATATAGGCAGACAATTTCAGTCTGACTCCGCCGCCTTGACCCATCACGATTGAAGTGTCCTGAGAATTGCACGGGTGCATTCCCGTTCCTCTCCGCAAGGGAAGCCTGGAGTAGAAGCCGGTGATGGCCCCCTATCTCCTGCGGAGGGAGAAGCTCATGTGCTCGCTGTTCATCTGTCTTCAGGTTCCGCCTTGACACCTATCATAGAGCGCGTCCGTCACAACCCTTATTATGTGCCCATCTGCGTTTTCTGGGGTTGTTACTATCAGTTCGGTAGTGTGTATGGCCGTGCTGAGGGTGTGCTGGCTATGTTTGTGGTTTGTGCATTGTTCTGCTGCCGTGTGGATGTGTGGTTGTGTTGCTTCGCGTGCGTGTCGTGTACTTGTGGATAGGTGTGGGGGGCGGCATGCGGCGCGATACGAGATGTGTGAGATGATGTGAGTGTGGTTGATGGGGTGTTGTTGTTTGAGTGGGGCGCGCGTTTTCTTGAGATATCTCTCGGATGGGTGTCGCGCGTGGGCTGTATGTGTTTATGACGCGTGTGATATTATGGGGTTCGATGGTGAGTGTGCGTTGTAGTGCCTCTCGTGGTCGTGTCACATGTCGCGCGCACGCTCGTGTGTGGAGCGTTGCGCGTCTGTTGTTGTGCGGTGGTGTGGTGTGGCATAGTGAGTTTGGGCGCTTAGCGTCTGTAGGTTGTGTTGTGTTGGACGCGATAGGTTGTATGAGGGGGTGTGTTGGCAGGTGGATTGGTATGTGATTGTGGATTATGTATATGCTGGAGGATGGATGTGGTGTTGTGTGTCGGGTCTGTAGGGAGGTGGAGGTATGGGTGGTGGATACTAGTGTCAGTGTGATTCGCGCGATCAAGACGCGGATGCGGGTGGTGCGCTTATTAGTGTTCGATGATGTGGAGTTGTTGGATGTTGTGATGTGCGGGATTCCTTGGTGGTCTCACGCAGAGTCCATTAGCGGGACTCTTAATAGGGGCGGGTTTACACCGGGATGTTCAAGACGAAGGAAGGGTGGAGCTTCAGCTGTGTTTCCGAACATCACTATATCCCACACCCTTCCACCCAATTTGTCTGTTTTTTCAACTGAACTGATAGCAATGTCCATAGGCGGTGAACGGATCAGTAAACGCATTCGCCTGTGGGGTAATTATACCGATCTTTTCTGATTCCGGAGCGCTCTCCAGTGTTGTTTGACCGGTCAACCCGTACCTTTTGGTCTGTGCCATTCAACAGTCCCTCTGCTTGTTGCCTGCGCAGAACCAACAACATCGAGTTCTGTTGGGTTCCTCCCATGTGGGTGTTCCCTGGTACGACGGCCGTATGGGAAGCCAAACAGGCGGCTGCTCACGGGGTGTCGTGTGCCCCGTTTCCTTCCTCCTGCTGTGCGCCTGGGCCTTTTCCTGCTACAGATTTCTCCATCTCTTTGCGTCCGGTGGCTTCCTCTCTGCTGGCAGTCATGGTTGGGCGGAAGTGATGACTCGTGGCCCGCCAAACTTCGGAAGTCAAACCCGTCCTTGGCCGTGGTCTTCTCTAGTAGGGAGAGTCGGCCTCTGGGAGGTGGTCCTGGCTCGTTTGCGGTCTTGGTCATACAAACTCACCCCATGGATTTTTTATAGGAGTGTCACGAGGGGTTCCCCCACATGCCCTTTTTGTTCATCCCAGCTGTCTCTCACATCGTTTCATCTCTTTGTGAATTGCGTTGCCATCACGACCCTTAGAAGCAAGTTCTTTCCTGACGTCCTAACTATACCTTTTCAGCATCGCCTTCAGCACATCTTATCCGAATCATCTCATTTTCGTAGTGATCGCATTTTTGCCTTCCTATTGGAATTGAACATCTTGTATAAGATCTAACCATCTCAGCCTTCTTCTTATTTCGTTCCGTTAGTGATTTCCCCTGTCGTTAGTTTCCTCTAACACGGTATAGCCGCATTCTTGGTGCTGTGGAGATCCTGTACAATGACTCAAAAAAAAAAAAAAATTGTATTATTATTTTTACTATTTTTATATTTACTATTATCATTATTATTGTTTTTATTCTGCTTATTTTTATCACCATTGTCATTATTGATTCCTATTATTGAGTTTCCCCCCAACCCCCCATCCCATTATTATTACTGTTTTAACTAAATTTAAATTTCCAACCCTAATTTTAACCATTTTAAAGCATACTTTGTCAATATTTTTACTTACTGTTTGTTACTTTGCTTGTCACTCTTATTACTTTATTTTTATTTCTATTTCGCATTTTCACTGTTATTTCTATTTTTATTTTTATTTTAAATCTCTATTCAATATTATTATACATATGTCTTTTCAGTATCCTGGTGATGAGCCATTGTCTGGCTCGAAACGTTGATGTAAATATTTGAATTAATAAAACTTTAGTTTTTTTTCCTGCTTTGCTCATCCTCTCCATATGATATATATATATATATATATATATATATATATTATATATATATATATAATATAATATAATATATATATATATATATAATATATATTATTGAGCTGAGTGCTTTTTGGTTATTGGGATTGTTTCGGTTTATGTCTGGCTGGTGAGGTTTGTGGGTTCTGAAGTGGATTCGGTTTGGTTCGTATTAATTTGTTGTTTGCTTGTTGGATTTTTTAACAACCCTGTGAGTTGGAATTGAAGAAATTTTGCTGTTAATGAAATACATATATATACATATAAATATTATATATATATAGTATATATTATATAATATTTAATAGTTTATTATATATATATATGTTTATGACACAAATATAAAATTATATTCGCATATTCTTGGAGTATTAAATATCACATTATAAATAAATTCTAACACATGACTATATAATATATATATATTATATATATGGACGAGAGACAAGAGGAAAAAAAACTAAGTTTTTATTCCAAATATTTAATAACGTTCGAGCCCCAGACTAAGGCTTCACACCAAGGATTAGAAAAGTTATATTTATAAAACGAAGAGGGATTTAAAATAAAATAAAAATAGATACAGTGAAAATGCGAATAGAAATAAAAAGGTAATAAGAGTGACTAGCAAAGTAACAAACAGTAAGTAAAAATATTGACAAAGTATGCTTGAAAACGGTTAAAGTTAAGGTTGGGAATTTAAGATTAGTTAAAACAGTAAAATAATGGGATGGGGTCGGAGCGTATTATATATATATTATATATAATATAAATATATTTAAATATTATATATAAATATATACATATCTAATATATCTCTTTATACAATCATGACTCATCTCCTATATATTTACAAGGTTTCATTACAATGATATTTCTTCTTCCATATAAGGTATCCAAACAGGTTGGGTTTTTTTTTTTTTTTTTTTTTAAAGAAAAAAACAACTTTTGATTTTTTGATTTTTCAACAAAATTATTTCGACGCGAAAGTATATATATATGATAATTATATTATATAGTATATATATATATATTATTATAATATATATTATATAAATTATATATAATATCTTATATATATATATTATATCTATATATATTAGATATATTATATATATATAATAATATATAGTATTATACTTAATAATATATATATATATATAGCTATATATTGATTCTGCCCCTGTCCCACCTTAATTGGAGGACACTGGGGGGAAGTTGCAGTGGCTCTTGTTTGCCTTCCCCTCGGGGCAGAAGTTCCGTCTTTTTGAAGGGCTCCCGCTCCGGAGCGAGGTAATCGGTTTCGCCACGTGAAGGCGACACTCATCGAAACCTATATATATATATATATATAAATATATTATAATAATATATATATTATATTATATATATATAATATATATATACTATATATATATAGGTAGTAGTATATATATATATATTATATATATAAATATATATATACGTAATTATATATATATATATATATATATATTACAAAAATTATTTATTAATTTTTAAATTATTATTAAGTATATATTCGTGACGTCGCGTTTGCTGTGTGCTCGAGCCGACGATGTCACTGAGTGCTTGTGCTACGAACTGCGGTGCGTCCTGCACAGCGGAAACGGAGCCGGATTCAAAAAAAATTTTTCACAGGCAGCATCTATGATACATAATAGACGGTTTTAAGGGGTCGAAAGTGAGAAAAAAAAAAATAAAAAAAAAAAAAAAATTTTAAAAAAATCATATCTCAAAAACTACAATAGCACAGCGAAAACGGAATACATGTTTTGGATATCCTGGTAAATATTTAGTAAGGAAAATGAATTAAAGAATAACCCCACAGGGTATACCGCACCGATGGCAGGCGTCGGGGTCTCTCGGCCTTGCCGGGGAACTACGGGGTAGCTATTTTCCCCCCGCTCTCCGGGGAGGGTCCTCCGGAACCCCGCTCTTTGGTATTTGGGTGTCAGGGGGGGTTCCTCCGCCCCCTCCCTACGGGGTATGGAAACGTCCCCCCTGTGTTTCCCCGTCGGCTCGTCGAGCGCCCTACATTGCCGTGTAATCCTTTACAAATAGATATATCCCCCTTCGCCCCTAGAACAGGTAAAAAAAAAAAAAAAAAATCATCGACCCTAGAACATCTATTTATGTATCATAAATTCTACCTGTGAAAAATTTTTTTTGATCCGAGCACCCGTTCGTGTGGCGTTAAGTATCTTTGTCATATATATATCTATAATAGATATATATATATATATAGTATATATATATATACTATAAGTATATATATATACTATATATATATATATAATTAGTATACTATAATATAGTATATATAATATAATATTATATATATATATACACAAAAGAAAACTGGTCAAAATTTCTAGAAGTATTGAACAGTTTATAAGTTCTCAGTTGTCGCTGAAGAGATAATTGAGTACATTTCGGTCAGTGAAAACTTTAAAATTGTCAAAATGAGAGATAGTTGAAAGCTGTCCCGCCATATATATTTAATATTAATACGTATATATATATATATATATATATATAATATTAGTATATATAGTATATATATTTGATTATAATATAATAATATATAGTATTATATATATATATTAATATTTTATATATATTATATTGTATATAATGGACTATATATAGTAGTATTATATAGTATATATACAGAATTTTTTTATACCAAATCCATACTTCTATCCAGGTTGGGGAGTTTTGTTGGATTTTCTTTGAGGAAAAAAGATCAATGTTTGATTTTTTTGGATTGTTTTGATTTTTGCAGATTCTTGACGTCACGTGAAATATGGTTGTGTAAAAACTTTTTTTACAGTTCTCGAGGTAAGTATTGATTTTATGCCCCATGCCCTAATCTAGTCAAAATCTTAAAATATTGGGCCCATATTAGTCTATGTACACCAGATGAATACAGCACCACGTAAAGAATGTAATTAATAATTTCTGATGAGTATTACATCAGAAATAAAAGAGACATGTTTGAAACATGATCTTTTGTTGACATTTTTATGGTGTAGAAATTTGAAACAGAGTTAGCCTTGCTATGATATTATTAATCTAATTTTTTTATTTCTATTGAAATTAATCACTTAAATGAAATAAAAAAAATTAGAATAAAATATATATAAAGGAAAGCAAAAAATCATTGAAAAAACGTATAATATAAAAAGGTCTATACAAGTGATTACTCCGTATTGGTATTATATTTGGTGAGCAAAAAATCAAGTGACAAAATCAGGAAAAAATAAATTGATTTTTTCCTTGCCATCCCTGCTGCTTAGACTGTCCACAACCAATAAAAATTAAATATTAAGAAGCCGCATTGGCGCCTTCTATAGGAATGTCTCAGTCACCCACCATAACATGAAATAAATAAACTATAGTCCAATCAATACTATAAGAAGCCCCATGGGCGCGCGGTAAATCTACGACTGCCCTGTCAACCACGTATAATTAATACAAATTAAGAAATAGTTAATTAGGGGAGAAGCCACATGATCAGTGCGTGAATGTCCAGTGTCACCATAATGAAATTAGAAGAAATCCTTAAGAAGCCGGCATGGGTCCTCTTTTCTAACGCTGTCCAGTCGACCAATAAAGTTAATAATTAAATAAAATCTCCATTGCGGCCCTCTAGAATGTCCCAGTCAACCCATAAAGATTTAGAATGAAGAATAATTTTTAATATAATTATTATATGTGGTATCGAAAATAGTTTTTTAAAAATTAGTAAGCCAACATGGGCATACTTAGACTGTCCTCATCAACCAGCAAAAATTATTAAATAAGATAATAATTCAGCAAGCCAGCAGGTGGGCCTATCTAGACGTGGCCAAGATCAACCCATAATTAATAATTAAGCACAACAATCATATTATTTACCTTTTCATATCTTAGGTATTGAGTAACTGATGAGCAATCTTAGATAAGGTCCACTGTGGCTTCTGAATTATTATGGTGCGTATTTTTAATTATTATGGATTGACTGGGAAATTCTAGAGGGGCCATGCGAACTTTTTTATTATTAATTCTTAATTTTAATTATTGTTGGTTGCACTGGGAGCAGTCAGTAGACCTCATGTGGCGTACTCTGTTAATTATAGGAATACTGGTCATTCATTAATGACAGTTGAATTGAGAGTTAAAAAATTATTACTTAAGTCTTAATTATTGATGGAGTTGACTGGACATTCAAGAGGGGGCCAATGCGGCTTCTCAATTAATTATTTTTATTGTCGATCTGGGACAGAGTCTAGAAAAGGACCATGCGGCTTAACCTAAGTATTATTCTTATAATTATAATGAGTTGACTGGCGAAACAATTCTAGAGGGATCAAGTGTGACTTAATTATTAATTTTTAATTATATATTAATTAGTTGGCTGACTGGGGACGAATCCTAGAGGTAGGCCACATTACGGCCGGGTCTTAGACGTATTATTCATTGTTTATTATTTATTAATGGGTTGACTTGGGACATCTAAGGGGCCACTGAATAATTATTAAGAGCTGGCATTGGACCCCTCTAAAATGGGTGGCCGCGTCCACCTATAAAATAAATTAAGAAATGCGTAACAGAAGGCCGCCATAGGTCCTGATGTTAAGACTGTCCACGTCAGGCCCAATAAAAATTAATATTTTAAAAGTCCGCATTTGGCCAGCTCTAGAGATGTGGTTATCAACTCACCCATAATGAAATAACTTAATTTAAGAATAATACATTAGGTAAGCAGCGACTCAGGCGCTATTCAAGCGTGGTCCCAGTCAAACCCAATAATGCAATTATATTTATATTTCTATTTATCAGTATCATACTATATAGTATTCAAGAGGGGATTGCCACCCGGGAATTATTTACCAGTAATATACTATATTATTTTCTGCATATATAGGGGTATTTAACATAGCGTCATGGTTTGTTATAAGTTTCATACTTCATAGTATAAATATATAGTCTTATATATTATATATATATTATATATATTCTTTGATCACTTATATAAATATATATATATAATATATCAATATATATATAGTATATATACTAACTATCGTCTATAAGTATTATATAGTATAAGTATATATATATAAGTATAATAATAAATATAAAATAGATACTAGAAAACGCCATCTGACGCCTCTACTGCCACAGTCAGACTCACAATTTAATATAGAATAATACTTAAGAAGCCGCGTGGTCCTTTTTAGACTGTCCCAGTCAACCAATAAAATTTAATAATTAAGAAGCCACATTGGCCCCTCTAGAATGTCCCAGTCAACTCATAATAAATATCAAATAATAAATAAGAATATATACTTAAGAAGGCCGCATTGGGCCTATCTAAGACTGTCCATTCAACCAATATAGATTAATAATTAAAAAATAACTCAACTAAGAAGCCGCATTGACCCTTCTGATTCGTCCTTCTAACCAGGCCCAGACTGGCTCCTTTGAGGGCCCTCGGCTAGAGATTGAAAAGGGGTCCCTTACCGGGAAATTTAGAGGGAATAGATTATTATAATATCTAATTTTTGAAAATTAGGCTTACAGGCTGGCTTAAAAAGCACATTTACCTATTTTGTCACTTGGAAAATAGTTGAGTAAATAAATAAGCTTTTTTTCTGATGTAGTTTACTTTCACAAATATTTATATAATTTTTATATACCGTACCTAAACTAGTTTTCCTGCTATAAGAAATAAGTATAGTAATTAATTACGAGTGGTTTATTTCTTAAAAATGAGGTTGAGTAATATTTTTAGTTATAGGCAACCAAATCACACTGTTGAAGCCATATTAACCTAAATCCTATTGCAAAACCTCAGTAAATATTAAAAAGAATCAAAAGTTACAACGGTAATAAAAAACCAAGCATATTGAAAAGAAAAACAATTTCCTCTTTAATTGTGATTTAATTGTTACAAATTGTAGAATATGTTTTATAACAAAAAAATGGCTCTACAATACCTTGGTACAGAGTATCATTGATTACATTATATTATACTCTAAAGGTATAGGGAGCCACCTGTTAAGTATAGGTGATCAGAAGGTTTTCTTGGTCTCTCCATCGAGCTTACTGTAGTTGCAGGTCAAGGAGAATAGGTGCGGTAGTGGTTATCGGAGTAAGTCTGGGATCCTTCCCAGGTTTGGGAACTGGGGACACATATATGGCAGTAATAGACCAGACGGGAGGGAAGACCCCTCCACCCATATTCTATGTATAAGCCGAAAGGAAGGCGTGGCAAGAGAGGAGCATGCCGAAGCATCTAGAAGGAGATGCCGTCAGGGCCAGGCGCTCCATCCCCGCAAAGCTTGAGGGCGTCCAGGAACTCTGCCCTGGTGAATAGCCTTTACAGTGTCGTGATCAGTTATCAGGACGATTTTTTATTATTTTCTATGTGAAACTCCACCCGCAAGCTCCAACGATCATTTCGAGGATACGGAAGCCTCTGGAGCAGGACGCGTAAGTGATAACCACTCGTCGCCACAACCAACCTCGAGCAGAGATGACATCGGAGGTTTGCGGGCCGTAAACGAGGATAATAGGCGGATCCGCATGGTGTTTTCGTGAAATTTTTCGCACCTTTTCATGGACCGATGATACAGGCGTAGAAGAATTAACGGTGGAAGCGTTTGTGCGAAAAACCTGTTTCCGCGTACGTCGATTGATAAGCCGGGAGCGGGCCGCCGAAGCCTTAAAAAGAATCAAGTTGGAAGGTGTGGGAGTCTGTTTATACAGCTTATACAACTTACGCTTCTCACGATTAGCCCAAACACATTCCTGGTTCCACCAGGGGGTTGTTGATTTCCGGGTCCCTGAAGAACGGGGTATATGCTCTGTTGCCGCCTGAAGGATAACCTGCAAGTAGTGAAGGCAGCCGTCGGCAACGGGAACACGGTAATTGCAGAAAGATGGAAAAGTAAGATTGGGGCCCCCTGAAAATAAAAGGAAGACCAAGTCCTGCTTCTGTCATAGCGACCAGCCCAGAATAAGGTGGTAGCTGCGGACTGGGACCGAAGGATGGTATCACGATAGGGTAGTGGTCACTACCACAGAGGAAAGACGACCTTTGTCACCCAAAACGATCTAAAGACGAGATGGAACACAACGAGACGTCAACACAGGAAGAAGTGCCTGTATCAAAACGTTCAAAGGTTGGAAGGCCCGTGCTGCGACATCCTCATGAAAACCCTGCAAAATACTCAATAAAAATTCGGTATTGGGAGATATAATCAGAGTCTCCTCACAGAGGATGGAGGAGTTAATGTCACCGAGGGACCAACAGGGCGGTGGGAGACACAGAAAATCGGACGAGGTCCTTCTTTGGTATTTATGTACAGCTGGGGCGCCAGTTACACATGAGCTACAGCGTATAGCGGCGTAGTCAAGATGGATACGAGCATTACGGTATGCAGTGGTAGTGGAGTGTGGAATGGGAGTAAATGGGACAGACTCGTGAAGGCAGGATGCTGCCCGCACCTAAGTCGCTGTTCCACGATTCAGTGAAAATAAA
>JABUQX010014533.1:0-42500 GCA_015478945.1 Trachelipus rathkii
ATAACCTTTCAATAATTTATTTCAGTTATTGGATCAGGGTCCCGAATAGCTGACACCTGTATCTTAAAAAAATACGGTAGCTACATAAAAACTGAATACACTTTTGAAATCAGCGAATATTTTAATGCAGGAAAATGAAGAAATAAAATAAAGTGCGAAAAAGAAAAAAAAATAATAACAATAAATAGGTTTTGATGTATGATAATTCTCACGTTCCCCCAAATTTCTTAGACATGAGTCGCCCAATATTCTCTTTTCAATGCTAATGCGAACGCACACACACACACACCACACACACACACACACACCACACACACACACACACACACACACAACACACACACCCCACACACACATCATACATACATACATACCACATACATACGAACTGGACCTGTTAGGATATGGAATAACCACACATACACCACACACAACGCAACGCACACGCACACGCACACGCACACGCACACGCACGCACACACACTCACACTCACACTCTCACCTTCATTACTGTCAATGTTATGCAGATTTTAGAAGTGTTCCCTCCGCACCCCCTCACATTCATTGTCATCAGTTACGAAAACACCATCCCTATTAATTATTCTAAGCAGATCCCCTTATTCTCTCTCATTCTTAACTTTTCGCACTTCTTTCCAGAAGAGATTCCTATTCCTTTGTAATTCCCCTTTTATCCTCCTTCCAAACTGTTCATTTACCTCTTTTTTTCTTCCTACTTATGCATCTTTTAGTATTTCTATTTCCCTTCTCATATAATTCCAAACATCTTACTTTTGAAACCTCATCATTGGCTTTTAGTACATTCAACCACCCTTCTTTTTTACTTTTAACCGCTTCCATCACCACCTTTCCACCACTCACTGTTAACATTCTTTCTTACTTCTTTTGCACTACTAACAACCGCTTAATTCATTAGCTTCCAAATTTATTCAGTTTCAACTTGTTCACATTCAACTGATTACCTGCAGCGTCTTAAATACTTTATCTACCTTGTTCACCTTAAAATTTCTCTCTTAATCTAGCCCACTTCCTTCCTTTCCCCTTCCTCTCCACCAGCCCAACTCCTTAAATTCATACATAAAATAACAATGATCCGATAATCCCATTCCTAACCCCCTCACTGATTTAAATCCAACACATATTTCAACATCTCCTTTTTCACCAAAACAAAATCAATCATTCTTTTCACTTCGATACCATCTCTACCTACACAAACTCTATCATGAAAATTCTGTTTAAGGAAATTAATACTTACACACACACCTCTCTTCTCACAGAAATCAGAATCACCTTTCCTCACCATTCTCATTTTCTCTGCCGAATACCCCAATTAAGCCACAATTTTATACCATAACTTTTTTGATTACCTATCCAACCATTTAGGTCACCATTTACCTGCTCGGACGTTAATCGAGTACACGCCCTCCTAGATTAGGGCTCTGCCCGTGAGCGGTGGTGTTAAGCTTCTGTAAAAAAAAAACATTTAGGTTACCCAACACAATCAATATGAAGCTCCTACTCACCCCATCCAAAACATCATTCAAATTATCCCAGAAAATGGCCCACATCTTCAACATTGACCCTCAGGTGGACCCTATGTCACGACCACGCATACCTTGACCTTTTTAAACTTAAATTTGACCAAGTATTACTATAATATATAATATATATAGTATATATATTATATATATATATATATAATAATATATATATAAATATATAATATATATATATATATAGATATATATATCAATAGCTCTCGCATCACTATTCATATGTGGTCCATCAAATCGTCTCATCGATTGCATGCTATCCGAACATGTTTGAAGAAAAATCAAGATAAACTATATTTGAGTCAAAGATAAAAACTAGGCTAGCCTGTACTATTTAGACGAAAGCCATATATTGAAAACTACTATAGCTACAGTTCAAATGAATACAAAAATTAGGAAAATGCAAAAACAAAAAATTATTTATGGGGCTCGAGCCGACGGGGGACAGAAGGGGGACTTAGCCCCCCCCCCTCCGTCGTCCGTCCACCGGTAGGCCAAGACCCTCCGACTCCTTCCATCTTTGCGGTTTTCCCGGGAGTATTGCTTTAATATATGATCTATATGATTATTATAATATATATATCTTGTATTAATATATATATAAATATTATATATACTTGTACTAATATATTATATATATATATATAATATTATAATAATATATATATAATACTTATATGATATATATAATATATTATTATATATAATACTTATATATAATATATAAATAATAATAATATCTATATATATATAATATATACTATATATATATATATATATAATTAACATGTATTTTCTTTACCTTCATTTCCTCTTTGATATTGATTTCGTATCTGTTCTATATTGCCGCTCTTAATTTTATTTACAATTTTATTTACTTATTAAAAATTGGAAACACTATTATTTAAGCCTTTGTAATTTTTCTTTTATTACATTTCTGAATAAATTTCTTCACTAATGTACATAATATGTTCATTTTGTTTTATGTGTAGCATTGTATAATCGCCTCTTAATTACACGCATTTCTGCACTTTAATAAATATCAATTTATCGTACACTACATAAATATATTATTTTCCTTTTCTTGCTTAATTTTAATTCGAATTTTTGTCCATTTTCCTAGCTAAAATTTAACCAGAATTCCAAAAATGTAATTCATTTTACTGTAGCTGACCATAAAACTATTCTAATAAAAGAGCTTCTGACCTGTTAACAAAAAATTTAAAAAGTTAATTCTATTGCTATCTAATCTAGCGTTAGAAATTATTTTTAATTAACGTAACCATATCGATTACTTAATGTACAAAAGTAAGATTACTACTAATTTATTTCACTTTCCATCGTTTCAATAAACTGCAAAACAACAAGTTATATAAAAATATAGGAAAATACTTCAACCTCTTCTCACTATGCGCGAGCAGCTCTACATTTTGTTCGATAACGTTAACTTATGGAAAAAATTTTTTTAGCTTCATGGGACAGGATAAATGAACTATGAAAACGATATATTATATTTATAATATATATTATATATATATATTATCATATAAATAGTATATATAATATTATGGGTTATTGTATATATATATATATTATATATTATATAATATATATATATATATATATATATATATATATAGTAGGAACTTATCTTAAAAGGTTAGTTAAGCCGATATTTATCGAACGAACCATGTAATCGATTTTTTTTTTCGATTATTTCACAGGCAAATAGTGCGTTAAGGTTGCCAATCAGTTTTTTTTTTTTTTTTTTAACGATAGAATATACCCAAGATTTAAATCGCAAAACGAAGGAAAGAGTCCAGGGTCTCTCGGCTCAGCGGGGACGAACGGGGGCCTGTCCCCGTCGCTCGAGCCCCTTTAAAAGTCATAAGAAATTATTAAAAAGGAGGAGAACATATCAACAAAATAACATATAAAAAAATGCAAAACTTGTGGAAACTCTCGGATCTTTCTATTGGATGTTTTAAGCTAACACGTACAGCTGCAAGGAACATGCACGAGCAAGTTCGCAATCTTCGCTAATCACGTCCACTTTATGTACACTTCCTTTTTATAAGGATAAGTGCCGTATGATATATATATTATATGTATACATATATAAGTATATATATAATTATATATATATACTATAATATATATAATAATATTATATTATGATATTATCATATATTATATATCTAATAATATATTAATATAAATATATAATATATTAATATATTCCATATTAATTAAGAATCGCATATCACCATCAAGAAAGAATGTTATCATCTTTTCTCAATTTGCAAATTTCACTATAATTTACTTCGTAACGATCCTTTCATATGCAGTTACCAGGAAACCAACTTGTTTATTTGAACAAATTCATCGTTACTACGTATACATATATATTACTAGTATATATAGTATTATATTATATATATATAAATTATCATAATATATATATATATTAATAAATATACATATATATAATATAATATATACATCTATATATATATATAGTATAATAATACTAAATATATATATATTATAAATATATATTATATATTATATAATATATAATATATATATATATACTATATATATATTATAATATATAATATATATTATATTAATATATATAATATATATATATATATATTATATATTATATACTTATATAATATTATAATAATATATATATATATATATATAGATATATAATATATATTAACTATATATATATATATATTATATATTATAATTATATAATATATATATATAATATATAATATATATATATTATATATAGTATAATTGATGATAATACATATATATATATATATATATATCGTTAATATAGTATATATCTTATATATATATATATATTTATAATATAATATGTACTATATATATATAATATAAATATATATTTATATATATATTATATATATATATACATCTTATATATATAAAGTATATGATATATAATATATATAATATTTATATATATATATATATATTATAGTAATTATATATATATATATATAGTATACGTATAATAATAAATATAAGTAGATGTATTAGTATATATATATATATAAGTATATCATAATATATATACTATTATAATAATTATAATAAATATATATAATATATATTATATCAGGTATACTATATTATGTATAATATAAATATATAATGATATAATATATATATTATGAACTATAATATACCTAACTAATATATATAATATTAATATATATAATAATATACTATTATCTATATATATATATAATATATGATATATATATATATATATATAAATATAATAATACTTGAAATTATTATAAAGTTATATATAGTATATATATATATTATATAATATAATATATTTAAATACTATATATATGATATATATATATATTATGATATATAGTATATAGTATATAGTATATATATATTATAATATATAATAATTACAAAATATAAATTATAATATATATATATATATATTATATATATATATATATAACTATATAATATATATATATAATATAATATAGATATAATATATATATATATATATAATATATATATTATATATATATATACATATATATATATAGTATATTATATATATTATATATATATACCATTATATATACTATAATATAAAAATAATATATAATACTATATATATTATATATATATATATATATATACTATATATATATATAATATATGTAGTTATAATATATATAGATAATATATATAATTATATAAACTGTATATTATATATTATATAATTATATTATATATAATATATATCTAATATTATTATATATATATATATATATAATATAATATATATAAATATGATAACTTATTACTATTAGTATATATATATATATATATATGATAGTATCGATATAAAATATACTATTATAATATATATTATAAATAGTATGTATATATATAAATATATCGTATATATTATATTATATATATATATATTATAATATTATATATATAATATAAATATATATACCTATACTATAATAATAATAATATATATTTATATATATACTACTCGATATATAATATATAACATATATATACTATACTATATATATATATAAATATTATAAAATATATATATATTATATATAATATATATATATTATAAATATATAATCTATATATAATATATATTATTATATTATATATATATATTTATATATATACATAATATATCATATATAGTATATATATATATATATTATATATAATATTATATATATATATTAATAATATAGTATTATAATTATATATATACTATATATATATATATATATAGTATACTAATGTATATAAATAATATATATTTATATATATTATATATATATATACGTAGCTATATATGTAATATATGTATATTTAATAAAATAATTATTATATATATATAGCTCAGTATATAATTTATAATACTTTATATAGTAGACACTATATATAATATGATATTACTAGGTACTATATATAGTATATATATATTATATCATCAATATATATTATATATTAATACTATATATATATAATATATATACTATATTATTTATATATATAGATTATATAAATATACTATATATATAGTATATATATATATATAGATAATTAGTACTGATATAATATAATATATACTATAATATTATATATATAATAGTATATATATATATAATATATAGTAATAATATATATAATAATATATCTAAATTAGTATATAATATATATATATATATATTATATATATTTATATATATATATATAATATATTGTATATATACATATTAATTTAATTATATATATTAGTATATATATATATATAATTATTTATAATATATATACTATATAATAATATATATATATATTATATATTATATAATATAGAAATATATATATTATACTATATATATATATATATATATATATATATATATTATAATATAAATATTATATATATATATATATAGTATAATATATTATATATATTATATTTATATATATATAATTAACTATATATAAATATAATATAGTATATATATATAGTATAATGATTTATTATATATATATTATATGATATAATATATTATTATATATAATATTATAATAATTATATATTATAATTATAGATATTATAATATATATATATACTATATATATATACTATTATATATATATTTATATACTATAATATATATATTATATATAGTATATATATATACTATATATATAATTAATTTATTTATACTATATATATATTTATATATATATATATATATATATATATAATATATATCTATATATATATATTATTATTATTAATTAATATATATATAGTAGTATATAAATATATATATTTAATATATTATAATTATATATGTAATATAATTATATCTATATAATATATCTATATATATTATTATAATATATATATTATATATAATTATAATAATATATACACTATATAGATATATATATATTATATAGTATATTATATATATATATTTATATATTATTATATTAGTATATATATTATAAGTAATATAACTATACTATATATATATATACTTAAATAATAATTATATACATTATATATAATAATATAATTATATATATATATAATCATATATATAATATATTATATTATATATAATATATATATATAGATATATATATATTATATATATATATATTATATATAATATATATTAATATTATATAGTATATATATTAATATATATACTAATAACTATATATTATAATATTATAATTTCATACTATATACTTATATACTTATTATAATATATATATATATATATATTAATATATTATATATAAACTATACTAATAATAATATATTAACATAATTATATATATAATATATATATATATATATACTATATAATAGCTATATTATATATATAATAATATATAATTATATATATATATATATACTAATAATATTATATATATAATATACTATATTATATAATATAATAATATAATATAGATATATATAGTATATATATATATATAGTATTAATATTATTATATATTATTATATATATATATGATATATAATAATATATATATTATATATATATATATATATATAAGTATATTATATATATATATAATTATAATATATATAGTATATATATTATATATATATATATATTATATATATATATATTATATATATAATATATATTATTATAGTATATATATATATATTATAAATATATATATTAATCATAAAATTATATATATATAAAATATAGATATATATATATATATATAATAATTTTTATATATATATATTATATATATATATATATATATATTATAAATATATGTATATATATTATTATGATATATTATAATTATATATATATATATATATTATATGATAATATACTATATATATATATATATTATGGAATAACAGAAGAATATGCTGCATAATTAAACAAAAATAAGTTTATGAAAACCACGTAGAAACCCCCTCCCACCTACATCAATGAAAGTGTTATGTAATCACGCTCAAATTATGGAAATTAATAAAATGGTAATATGTTTTTCAGGCGTTATCGGTGAGGTAATGGTGGAATGAGCAGAGCAAGCAACCCTATGATCTGAAGGTTGGATAGCTGATAGAGAAATGAATTAAATTGCGTTAAAAGATATATATAATACTATAGTATATTATATCTATATATATATATATTATATATATAATATACTATATATATATAACTATTATATAATATATATAATAATAATAATAATATATATATATTAATATATATAATATATATTATTATATAATATATATACTTTTACATGCTGGTACATGCACTGCTACAGAAACTACAGCAGATAATAAGAATAAATAACATTTTCAGAATTAGCATGAAAATTTAAGTGGGAATATATATGGAAAACTGTTAACTGTTGTATAAAAAAAAATAATGCAGATGTTACGTACGTTTTAAAATTGTATCTCGGTCGGTTTATGAGTATGATTTACGCGTTAAGGAGCCGCCATACGTTGCCAAAAAAAAATTTTTTTTTTAAACTAACGAAATACCCCAGAGTTAAACCCGCAAAGATGGAACGAGTCCAGGGTCTATCGGCCCTCTACCAGGGGACGAGAGGGGACTCTCCGCCCTCTGTCCACCGTCGCTCGAGCCCCTTATAAACAAAATTACATTTTTTCGAGATCATACAAAACAATTTTTGGCAACTCTAGCGCTCCTTCTACTGCAGAAACGGAAATGGAGCAGTTGTCGTACAACCTCGTAATGTTTCTATTATAAATATGAAAATCTTATTCAAGACTTCTATTTCTTTTATTACATTTTCCGAACTAAAATTGGTTCACTGATTACAAAAAATGTCAAATGTGTATTAGTGGTTGGTGGAATTTGGGTGGGGGAGCTAGCAGAGCCAATTATGTGAAGGTAGAGGTGTCACTAAATTAAACTCTTCCAATATATATAATGCTATAATTGATATAATTAAATTATCTTATTATTTATATATACTAAATATTTATAAACATATATTATATAGGTATATATATATATATATATAATAATATATATATATATATAATATATGGATAAAAGATGTAATTTTTTTTAATCTAAATATTTCTTAAAAATTTTCTAAGTTCAAAAACATTTCTAAGTTAAAAAAGTTAAGTTTTTTAGAAAATTCTTTAGTGGCAAGCTTCTGAAATTATGTCAGAAGCTTCCACTAAAGAATTTTCGTAAAAAACTTAACTTAACTTTTCGGAACTAAGAATTTTTTTGACTTAGAAATTTTTTCAGGAAAAATAATTTACAATAAAAGAGACTAGATATTTCCATATCTTATATATATATATGATAATATATATATATAAGTATTATATAATATATATATAATATATATATATAATATATATATAATAATATATATAATTATATATATATAATATAATATATATATATATAATATAATATATATATATATATATTATATATAATATATATATATAATAATTAATATATTATATTATATAATTATAGTATATATATATTATATATATATATTTATATATATATATTTATATTCTTTCAAATCATCTTCTTGTTGCGTTGTTTTTTGTCACACAAACCAACTCTCTCGCCTAGTCACGTTCCTGAGTCGCGTCAAGGTGAGTCGGTTCGGGAACACAAACGTATGGCGGAATTGAGAATATATATATTATTTATTATATTATATTATTAAATATTATATATATATATATATAATATATATATACTATATAAATAAATATATATAATATTATATATATATATTAAATCTTGTCTACGCTAACCCACACTTATCCTACCTAAACTTAAAAGGAGTACTGTGGATTCAACGTTGCAGAGCAATGAAACTAACCTAGACGGATTCCACGTTGTGATGAAACCTACCTAGACGGATTGCACTTTCAGAGCAATTAACTAAACCTAAATGGGATTCACGGAAAATTTGCCCCCAAAAAGAAAAAAAAAAAACCCAAGGGAAACCCCCTTTAAAATTTTGGGGTTACTAAGAAAAAAAATTTTATGGCATAAGTATATTTATATATATATATAATTATATATATAATTTATATAATATTATATAATTATAATTATATATTATACTTATATATATATACTATCATATATATATATATTATAGTATGAAATCTTCGCAAAAATTTTGAAAATTAACTCATTTTTACAGGAATAGGACTTTTTCTATTTACTTCAATCAACTACAAATCGAATGGAAACTAAAAATATTACATAAAAATAAAAAGTCACTTAAAATAACAATAATCTTGTACATTTGTCAAACAAAGTTACATACACCATACACACACACACAATATATATATATATATATAAATATATATATATAATATCTATTATATATTATATATAATATATATATATAATATATATATAATATATATATAAATATATATATATATATATTATATATTAATACAGGCAACTCATATATAGTCTGGCAACTCTAGCTAGAGAGTGAATCACTAGGCACATACAAAGTGACTGTGTATACAGACAAACGCACAAAAGGTATTTGAAACTGCAAATTTATCATATATATATATATAATCTATATATATATATAATATATATTATATATATATATATATATATTATATAATAGTAGTATATATAATATATATTTAAATAATATAATATAATATAAATATTTTATATATATATATATATATCAAATTAATTTTAATTTCTTTCCATTAAGGATCGATTCAGGATAATGCCACAGTTGTTTATAAAATAAATAGTTTTAAACACAAATCATTGCCCAAAGAGAGTTAAATTCGTACAATCATCAATAATCATTTAAATATAGGAAGCTGATGTTATATAAAAGATTGCATCATCTCTGGTGCGGATGAGTGCTTCACAACTTTTAGGATGACGATCGATAAAATATTCACTGGGAATGTCCCAGGGTTCTTCTCGTAGTGTTCTGTATGAGAGAGAGAGAGAGAGAGAGAGAGAGAGAGAAGAGAGAGAGGAGAGAGAGAGAGAGAGAGAGAGAGAGAGAGAGAGAGAGAGAGAGAGAGAGAGAGATGTGATATTACTTTAAGAGAAGAGAATAGCCGACCAATATTTTAGAAGAATGATCCTTGATGATCTAGTTGCGAAGCATGATTGTCATTGAAAGATGTTATCTCTCATCAGGAATGAAAGAGGTGAGTGACCCTCAGTTCTCTGCTCTTAGTAATGAAGTTGATTAATTTGAATCTCTGGAGAGCTCGATTGATAAAAGAAACTTCCCCATTCCATTTCTTTGAGAGGGATGATCTACATTGTGATGTTAAAGTTCTAAAATTATAAACTAGAATCGAGTTAGTTACGTAGGAAAGTTGATAACGACGACATGGGTTCAGTTTAGTTTTGGTACAAACTTATTGATCAATACGACGACATAGGTTTAATACAAAAATGAACCCTATGTAATGTGAATATGATAAAGAAATAGTCACTTAAGACATTCTAAATTTGATACGAACGTTTTCAATAAATGGAGTTGATAAGGACGACATAGATTTTGTACCAAAATAAACCCTACCGTAAAATATAGAAATTGTCACTTAAGACGACTTCTAAAATTTGGTATGAATTAACCTTGCAAAGTTCCCTTTTGTTGTATTAAACGAGTCCCACAATATACTTACAAGATCTGATGAAAACACATCAAATCGTTTACGATGGAGGTCGTTGAATACTCAGTCCAATTTAAGGACGACTAGTATTGCAATAATAATTCCCCAAACCTTGAGCCTTGATTTAAGGATTATATTTCAGAGAGTTTTAAAGTAAAACTGACTGATGCAATATACTTGCAATTTCCTCTTGTTAGGAATACCTATTAAATTTGAATTTAAAACATTATTAGGTCCTAAGTATATTTATAGTGATTTATTTTGAAACGGCCTCACATATTATGAATAGTTAGTGCATTCATTCTTAAGTTATGTGAACGTGTATTATATGATAATATGAAGTTTTTATTCAGTTTCATAAACTAGCATACATGTATAAATTAATGTTATAGATAGCTTGCAAATTTGTTCTATTAAATTATACAAATTTTTTCTGAGACATAAATTTTTTCTTAACTTTTATATAGGTTTGTAAATAGACGCAAATTAATGTCTTTAAAATGAGAGGACGGCAGAAACCCAATCTCAGAACTAGTGCTATCGGCCATCCTTCAAGTTAAGAATAAATAAATAAATAAATATAATAAATAAATAATTCCCATAAATCAAAACCTAAATAATGCTAAAAATATACTAAAATATTAATATCTGTGCCGTCAATAACAATATATGAAAATGAATGAGCAAATTTATGTAATTTTTTGTAAAAGCGGATCTGATAATGAGCTATATTGTTTTTAACGGCACCATCATTCCACATGATATTACCAGTCTATTCACTTGCTTAACCGAAATGTTTAATCGATTAGCCAAAAGAAATTAAATAATTTTCAATCAATCCATGATTGGTGCATAATAGTAGTAAATATAAGGTTAAAATATGAGTAAAGCATTCTTTATAATTGAATTTTTTCAATTTTATTTCCAAAGTCTACCAAAAATTGTAAAAGTTAAAATCATTTTACATCGAGCGAAATAATTATGGTCCATAAAATATTGAAACGGCCGGGTGTCAGGACATCAAGATTATGTTTATTTGCGTTTCTATACTGCAAGTGGTATGTCTGTGGAACTTGTTTTCAGTAAAATGAAGATTCTTAAGAATGATGAATTTCTCAATTAACCATTCGTAGGTAACCTAAAGTTACAAGAATAACAGATCATGTTCCTGTTATTGTCAGTTAATTGTTATTCCGGATTTGTTATTTTCTCATTTATCATTTAAATTCATTTTAAACGCCTTAAATTATTTCTTTAAAAAAAATGAACCGGCCTACATTCAGATATGGTGGTTGGCTCTCTTACATGGAGATGCTTTTTTAAAACAAAAGTAAAATTAATAATTTCCAAACCACGTACGTACGTCAAGTTATAAATAAGATTACAAGCTATATTGCACTGCTTTAATATAAATTTTCTAAGAAATGATTGAGAGCATTATTTTTTAACTATCTATTAACTAGATCTATAATGATGTGTATCAATATATGTTTTTCAAAACAGTTACCCGACATATATTATTCACAGATATTACTTGCCTTCTCTTGTGACTTAGGAAATACTTTTAATAAAAAACAAATATATTAGTATTAATATTAAATTCCCAAAACCCCGTAGGTAGAAAATAAAAAATGTAATATATTAAAAAAAACTTTAATTACAAATTTTTTTAAAAAAAAAAATAAAACTCCAATATAATAGTTTTTAAAAGACAATTTTCACGTACTTATATCGACCCCTCATATGATGGATGCGCCCTAAGTGAAAATAAAAGAGCGGGTTTGACCCTCGTTCGACATCTCAAGTTACGAGTAAGAGAGGACAGTGTTAGCTTTCTATTCAGCGGGACTTTCAGACTTTTTATCGATAACATATACACTCGCTAAAGTAAAAGTTCAATCCAAACTGCAAGTTCTTCCCTCTTGTCAGGCTATTCAAGTTAGAAGAATCGGAACAATCTAGATGTATCCATAAGTCATTCAATATTTTCCGGCGAATTCTGTATCAACTTCTATCTTTGTGGCAACTTTAACGAAGCTCTTTTAGAGAGTTTATTTGAAATGGCCGGCCTACATCCAGATATGGTTGGCTCTCTTACATGGAGATGCAATTATAAATACAAAAGTAAAAAATTAAAGCTATCCTCAAACAAAAGAGACTTACCAATTATGATGAGATGCTACTATATCGTACTGTTGCCTTAATAAAGTATCGAAAGAATCTTGCATTATTCCTTCTCCTTTAACTTTTTAACGATCTAATATCGGTCAATGTTTTTAAACGAGCCCACATCCAGATATGCGTTCTCTCTTGCTTAGGAAATTCTCTATAAAAAACAAAACTATAGAATATACCCAATTCCAAACCCGTATACTGCAAAGGTAAAAGCATATATTAAATAAAAGACACTAAGTAATCAAGAGTGAATTTTCCAAGCTTACCCGTATATGTTTTAAAAACATTGTTCGTGAGTTAAATACTGTATGAATTATGTCCTGTATTATTACCGCCAATATACCACCATTTATGTTTAGCTTTTACTTATTTTAGTACCAATATGGTTTATATATTATGAGAAAATAAATTTCTAAATTAAATTCCAAACTATGAACCCCTGTATGTTAAGTGTTCCCTCTTTAGTTCTCTAATTTATTCCCTATTTGTGACCTGAGAAATTTTTTATCTTAATTCTTAATGTCAATGTGTAGAACTTTATTAATTTATATCTTTTAATAAAAAAGCCGGCCTAGTCATCCAATATTAATTTGGAAGTTTCTGTCAACAACGGTTGGTGAAAGTTTATAATAAGCAATAAAGTAAAATATTCTTTCACTAATTACGTACGTACTTAGTTATCTATCGGACTTTTCTTTATCTGAGCTTATTATGTTTACTTAAAGGCATTTTAGACAGTGCATCTCAACTTTTTAACTATTAAACGAATAGTCTATATATTTAGGTCTTAATGTATTTATTTAAACGTGACCAATCATCTCAGATATGCTTAGTCTTTCTTGTGCTTAGGAAAGTTTTATAATATAAAAATAAAAATTATAAATAAATTTCACCAACCTCAAGATTTAAATTAAATAGAACTTAAAAGTAAAAGAAAATATAAATCAAATATTTCAAAATGTAATAAAATTATCTTTTAATTTACATAATTTTTACAATACATTTTAGCAACAATGTCTTTTTACTTTCCAAATATACTTAACTGAATCTCGAGTGTGCAAATGTTTAAGTTCAATAATCCACTCCCAGTGTATTATTTAATGATAAATAATTCTAATTAAGTTAACCAAAACAAACCGTTAGTATCAATATATAAGTTTAAAAAGCGATTAACAATTTTGTTTACTATTAAAGTTTTCAAATAATTTTTCACGAAAATTCATGCTTCGCATTTTATTAAAGGTTTTTGATAATGTGGAATTCCTGCGCTTCGCTTTAAAATAATGAGTACTGAGGTACCTACTATACTCCTATGAAATATTGTTGAGTACTCTCTATTAACAAGTTGATGATAATACTGCTTCATTGTTAAAATCAAAGAGTAATATTAAATTCCCTAAACACCACGTTATCGTAACTAGTTATATAAAGTTACACAATCTTGCTTATGGCTAGTTAAATAAAAATTTATCCAAAGAATTTTCAACAAATTTTTATTTTTACTCACTTTTTAACGTATCTAAAATAATGGTCAAGTGTTTATATATATATCAAGCCCACATTATACCAGATATATGCTTGTTATCTCTTAGGCTTTAGGAAATATCTATTTATAAAAATATCTCAAAATATATAATAAATTCCCAAACCCCGTATATGCAAAGGTAAGAGAGTTAAAATAAAGCTTACTTTAATCAATATATTATTGTACAAAAAAAAAAAAATATATAACATATACACACAGATTTTACAATAACAATATTATTAATATTCGCGAACCATATTATATTTATGGCCCATAAAATATAAAAGGTCCCATCAAATCAAGATAACTGTTATGCTTATCTTATTCACAAGACCTTGACTTCGATTATATATAAATTCTAAATAAATTCCAAATAACCCCTGAATGTATCTATTGAAGTTAAGATTTGAAATACAATCTTGTTTCTTTATTCAAAAATTTTCCGGAATTTTTTCTCAATTCTTATGATCTATAAACGAGACTTAATATATGTACTTTTAAAATTAGACCGTGACCTCACATTCCACAGATATGTTGGACTCCTTACTATGGGAGATGCTTTAAATGATAAAGGTGAGGGAGAAAAAAACCTAAGCTCTTATGGACTTCATGTGTGTCTCTATGTAAGTTAAACAGAAGAACAGGGGCATAAATAATATTTCTATAAGAATTGCATGAATCTTTAGACAATTATTACAGAACATTATATATTATGGTACTAGTGATTTTAAAACGTGGCCCACATTATCAGACATTGCATGCTCCTCTTGCTTAGGAAAGTTTGACTTTATAAAATAACTAAATAATAATATAAGTTAAATTTCTCTAAAATCCGCTATGTTGGTGTATACTACAAATTTTCTACGTGATATTTGCCTTCTTTAAATTCAATATTTTCAAAAAAAACAAACATTATTTTTAAAACATTTATTAGTCGACCTAGAATTAAGGTGGCTAGAATAAAATAAAATCAGGCTACTAACAATTCAGAGATAATGATTAGGCTTTCTCTGGAAATTAATAAGGAGGATAACGTGATATTTGATAAATATATTAATATTTCATCAATCAATAAGCTGGTTCACCAACCACCTGTAGGGCTACATATTCCGCATACGATTAATAAAGTTACCAAGATTCTGATATCTTGGACACTCGCTTCGTTACCAATCATCTTGGTGCGCACTGATAAGTTTTTTTCATTGCATTCTTTAATCCTTTTCATATAAACGCTTATAAATTATGTCCTTTAAAAAAGCTGAGGCCTGACATCAGTATTTATGTTGACTTTCATCTTTACATGGGAGAATTAGCCTTATCTATAGTATAAAGACTAAAACGTATAAAATTTTAAATATTCTCATCAAACCACTCTACAGACCTCAAGTTTAATTAAGAGCTACAATCTTATCTGCTTTAATATATTAAATAATTTTCCGATAAAATTGAGCAAGTTTAATGTATTTTAATACTTTTAACGATCTGATATAATAATTATTTAGGTGCTATAGTATGTGTTTAATATACATGCCCACAATATCCATTAAAGTTATTGATATAGATCATCTTTCTTATCTTTGCTTATAGGAAATATTAATAAAATCACAAAAATAGAGGATTATAATAATGATTCCCACAATCCCCGTAAGGTGACATATATAGTGAAATAAGTTTACTAGAAATAAAGCTTCTTTGAATCAATTTTTGCGCCAAAAATAAGAAAGAACTAATCTTCCTTACTGATGGTATTATTATAAAACATTTATTAAGTCGATCTAGCCAAATTAAAGCGACTGACAAAATAAATATATCGGTCTACACTCTTGTAGCGAAAGAAATGCATTTGTCCTCTTCTGGCGGTAGACGACTTCTTGACTGTTTTAATATAAAAAAAATTTCGAAACTATTGTCACATATTAATATGTATTCTATATAAATAATTACCAATAAACCCCGTTAGGATGACAAACAAACGTTATCACTCTGACATAGTTATAAATATGTCTATGCCTCTATTATTCAATTTTCCTGAATAATTTATAATATCTAAATAATCAATTACTAAAAACTATTTAAACAGCTACTTATTAAGAGATATTTGTTCATTTAATAAAAATAGGTTGAAAAAGCCTAGGCCCCTATTGATTCACTAAACATTAGTATGGTCTACTTACTTTACAATGATGAGATGTTTATAAACTACAAAAGTATAAAAATAAATTCCCAAACCACGTACGAACAAAGTTTAGAAGAGATAGAATCCGCTGGTAATTTTATAAATATAAGTAATATTTCGTAAAAGAATGAGCATTATTTTTTAACTTTTAAACGATCTAATATTGGTCTATGTTTTTAAACGGCCCCCATCCCTAATAATTGCTATGATCTTCATATGCTATAAGAAATTATCACTCTATATAAAAAACAAAGGTATATATTAATAAATTCCTATAACTCACCGTTATGTGAAGAAAAAAAGATTATTTGTGTTTTCAAATAATCATAAAGATCTTCGTGAGATAAAATTATTTTACAAAATAAAAATAAAAAAATAAACTCATTATTTTATAGACTTATTTTTCCCGACCTAATTATGGTCCATAAAAAAAAAGGCCTAAATCAAGATATGTTAGCTTAGTCTTACTCAGACGTAATCTCAAATAAAGATTTCATAAAATAAATTCCAATAACTACTCACGTAGTTTAAGTTATAGAATTTACAATCTTGTTACTTTATTTCAAATTTTCCGAATATGTTTATTTACCTCTAATTATCCTTGAACATGTGTTATAATTCGAGCTTCAACGATCCAATTAGCCTTCTCCACCAACATTGGTCCAGATACTCCCTAAGCAGTTAAATTGCTATCTCTTACTAGTTATTCATTCCTTATTGATATAAAACAAATATAAATTAATATATTCACCCAAACCTATTATAAACTACGTACTCATAAGTTAAGAGTCTACACACTTTATTTCTGGTTTAATTAAAACCTCCTAAAAGAAGGCATAAATTTTCAACCACTTTTCAACCTAGAATTATCTAATATATTTGAGGTCTATATGTTTTTAAATACAGCTCACATCCAGATACTGCTGTCTTTCTCTAGGAAATGTTTATATAAATACACAAATATAAATACTTATAAAATTCCACCATTTAAACATAAGAATAATTTAGATAAAAGAGTTTAAAATATCAAGCTTCTTTGAAATATCAATTTTCCGATAAAAAAAAAAAACTACACATTATTTTAAAACATTATTTCTTAGCGAGACCTATCACGTGTGATTTAGCTGACATAGAATTGAACGCTCACAGAGATTCAAGATTGTGATTGGCATCTCATTATATTATGCACTGTTGTGATAAATAAGTACTGGAAAATTACATATTTTACAAATAATTTACTGTGCTAGCATATGAATTGGATTCGCATGTTAAAAATATAATGAAAAAGTTAAAAAATAAAGAACAAGAATCTTGTTACACTTATTATTCAAGTTTTTACCGGAAATATTTTCCAAATTCAGGTTATTAAATGTACTTATTATTTGATTGCAACAAATCAAGCGACTAAGCCTAGGCCTAACACTCCAGACATGTTGGCTATCACAAATTACATAAACGTGAGTATGCTTCTAATATGGAACAAACTAATATAGTAATAAATCTGCAATATATATCTAATACCTAATCGCACCAACGGACTGCTACGCAGTAAAATTTAGAAGAGCTGACAGATCTATCTCGCTGCTTTAATAAAATAATTTTAACGAAGCGAGAGTGCACTATATTCACCTTATATCTATATTTTACAAACGACTACTAAATTAGCTTGAGTTCTATATGTTTTTTTAAACGGACACACCATCCAGATAGCTGGACTGAGTATACTTCTCTATAGCTTAGAAATGCTTTATAGGAATAACTAGAATATTATAATATACATTTTCCTATAAATCCTTTTATCGTGAGTGTTTGTTTTTATATTTTTAAGGTATATAATATGTTATAAATACGGAAAAGTGACTTCTATTAATGCAAATTTAAAAAAAAAAAAAAACTATACATTATTTTTAAAAATTTATTTTAGCACTGCAATGTATATAAAAGCATTGTAGGTAAAATTGTTACTGCCGCGCTTAGATTATGTCGGTCATCATATAGGACGAGTGTTATATGGTGATGTAAATACTGCTAATAATATTATCCAAAAATCCTACCTAGTAGGTGCTACAAGTTTTACAACAAAGTTCACAAATAAAAATCATTTATATCTATCTGGATTCCAATGTCTGAAAATCGTATTCTCTCAACTATCTTAACTTTTAAACGACCGTTTAAATTATGTTATTCTGAAAAACGTAAGAATAAACGGCGCACAATCTCAAGAATATGTGGCGTCTTTGCGTTACATGAGGAGATATTATAAACAAATACACATAAAGAATATATAACCTTTATTAAATTGTCAAAACAACGTACGTATCCACAGTTAAATTAATATTTAGAGAGAGCTACAAACTTGCTTGCTTTAATGATTTATTTTTCTATTTGTAATAAATTGTCCACTTTTCCATATTAAACTTTTATACAGTTTATATATATATTTGTTATATTATAGTGTATTTAATCATGACCCCCAATGCCACAGATATGCTTTCTTCCTCTTGCGTAGGGAAATTAACATATATAATAAATATATACAAATACTCAAAAGAGTAAAGAAATTTTCGCCACAAATCTATTTTGAGTTATTTTATAAAAAAATTGGGTATGGCAAGTATTTTTTATAAAATAAAAAGCTCTCTTCAATTGAGTATGTAATGTATTGTATACAAGAAAAAAAATAATATAAAAACTCCATTATTTTTATAAACATTTTCGAAGACCGAGCCATGTAATTTTATGAGGAGTTCATAAAAGAGATAAACGGCCACAAATCAAAAATAATGTTATGCTTTCTCTATTCTAGATTTTTCTTTATTGAATTACTATAAATTTCTAATTTAAAGCGGCATGTCATGAAGTATGTATATGGCGCTACAGCAACCCCATTATTTATTTATTTTTATATCAGAATTAAATCTATATATATTTGATCCTTTATTGGCAAATTATATTCCACCCGCAATTCTTTTATTCGTCGGAATCTTAAATGAACTTATTTCTCAAGAGACGATCATATGAAAAGGTCTGTTAAACATGGATCCTAAGTAAGACATCATTGGTTGTAACAGCTTACATATATTCTTATAAAACAAGCAACGTAAAATTGAAGATCGTATCTTGGGCCCGGAAACGTACGAAAACTACCCCTAGCCTCCTGTGTCCCAAGTTACGTTCACCGAGGCACGCTTACAATGCATGTGCGCCTTTAACACAAATTTCCCGTGAGAAAAGAAATGCATTATTGTTTTGACTTTTTGAAAAACGAGATCTAATATTGAGGTCTAAATGTTGTAATAAAATTTCGCGAAACTACATCAGGATTTATGCTCTTTGTTGCATTAGTAGTAAATGTTAAACACAAGTTAGCTAAATACAAAAAATAAAAAATACAACACACCGAGGATAGCTATAAATAAGAGCTAAAAGCAGCTTCAAAATAAAGCTTTCTTTATATTCAATTTCCTTTTTCCAAAAAAAAAAATAAACTAATCCAGCCTCGAATAACTTACCAAAAACACATAGCATTAAATTTTTAAAGACATTTTTTTAGCGCACTCTAATTAAGTTGCATAAAATAGAGAGAGCGCGCGAGCATAAAGGATTAGTGCTGCGTCTTTTATCTTATAGCGGTTGTATCACTCTGAATGCAGTAAAATTCTAACATAAAAATATAGTTACGTCAACATTTCTATTCAGAAGGCACACACAAAAGTTACTACAAATGTTTAACACATCTTGTTCTATTTATTTATGTTTTCCACGAGAAGATTTTTCAGTCAATTCTAACTTTTAAACGACTTTTAACACAAGGTCTTTAAAATGGAGCCGGGCCCACAAAATCCAGATCATATGTTGGCGTCTCTTCACATCGTAATGCTTTCATAAACAAAGTAAAAATTGAATTCCCAAACCACGTCAACGTACCAATATAGACCGAGAGCTACAATTTTAACTCTGAGCTTAATTAAAATTTTACCAGAAAAGAAAGTGCATTATTTTTTAACTTTTTAACGATACTAAGATATTAGTACTATGTATTTAGACGCTAACGACATCCAGCATTATTCTGATCATGAGTCTTTCTTCGTCTTACGATATATCAATAGATTTAACATAATACAAATATTAATAATTCCCCCAATCCCCTGTAGGTGCAAAGGTAAATATAGAGTTAAAATTAGCTTGGCAAATCAATATTTTCATAATAAATAAAAAAATACATAACATTTATTTAGTATATTTAGATAAGAGAAAAATCAAATTTAGTATTAAGTGCTATAAAATATTCCATATTTCACTATTATTTGATTTTTTTATATTTCAGATTATGTCTAGCAGATTATCGTTTCCTTGGCATTTCTTGATATTGAAATATATATATATACGAAAACACTACGTAATACAAAAGATTTAATCTCAAAAAAGTTACTAATCTTAGTTAGCACATGATTTATAATCGACTCTCTCAAGGATTCCGAAATTTTTTTCTCTCAAGATATCTTAACGTGTTAAATGATATTAGAAAAGAAATGAACAGCGCCACTATATAAATTTGGCATCACTCATACATAGTGAGATGCGTTATACAAAATAAAATTTATAGCACCAATGCTCCCGCCTCATTTGTTATCCACTATCAAAACCCCAATAGCGAAATCTGCTGCTTGTAAATATAAAATTTCGTGAAGAAATTGCATAATTATTTTTTATATCTTTTTTAAACGATACTATAATACGGTGCTTAATTGTTTTTATAACGTACCAGCACAGCCAATATTGTGAGTCATCATCATAGCTTATAGGAAATGCTATATAAAAATAACTAATATATAAATAATATGTTATCAACCACGTTGGTGCAAATTAAAGTAAAAGTTTTAAAAATATATAATTTTTAAATCAAATTTCCAAAAAATAAAAAAACTACAATTATTTTTAAAACATTTTAGCGAACCCGGCCTAAATAAGAGTGGCATAAAATGAGAGAGGCTCACTATCAAAAAGAATAATGTTGGCTTCTCTTTTATTATTTATTGGTTTTTATCTTTTAGCCTTTTTAGCTATCTTTATTTCACTTTCAATTGACCAAAATTACAACCATACCGTGTAAGTACATAAAAGTATACAAAAAGTTTACAATCTATTGTTTTTCTATTTACTATCCAAGCAAATTTGTGTCATAGAAATTTTTTCTAAAATCCTGAAACTTTTAAACGAACTTAAATGAGGAGTCTTAACAATATGGAGCCGGCCTACATCCAGATATGTTGCCTCTCTTACAATGAAGATGAATTGAGACTATGATCTTGTTTAAAATTTACATTTCGAAACAACGTAACGTTACCCCGAGTTTTAAAGAGCTAGCAGATCTTCGCGCTTATACAGTAAGGGATTTGTCGAAAGATATGCATTAGTACTTTTTAAATACTTTTTAACGATCTGAATTTCGGTGTTCTAATGTTCTGAGAGAGCGGCCCCTCCACCACCCGAGCATATGCCTGTCCTCTCTTGCTAGGAAAAAGCTTTAATAAATAAACAAATCAACTAGACATTAATTCCCAATCCGCTTGGTGCAAAGGTGAATACACCAGAGCTAAAATAAGATTCCTTAATGTGAATTTCCAATACAAGAATCAGTTTCAGATTAGGGAATAATAAGGAAAAATATAAATATTAGCGACTCTATCTATTGATTAAAAAAATTATAAATACGGCCCACATCAATGATTAAGTTGGCTCTCTTATTCAGGCCGTTTTTTCGAGAAACAAATTCTAAATAAATTCCACAACAACGCCGTAGGTATCAAGTTACAAGAATTGCAATCTAGACCTATATTCAATTTTCCGAATTTTTTTTCTTCAATTCTTAACTTTAAACACCGCCTTAAATTATTGTTCTGAACACATGAGTCCGGCCCTGACACATTCAGATATTGGTCTCTTAGGAGAGATACTTTTATAAAACAAAATAAAATATAAAATATTAATACAAACACAACCATATAACAACGAACATAAATTTAATAATTAAAAAGACCGCTACACCATCTTGCTTTGCAGTTATAATTAATAATTTCTGTTCGAGAAGAATTGCAATTATTTTTTAAACTTTTTAACAATCTAATATTGGTCTAAATCTATTTTTTTAAACAGCCCACATGCTCACGATATGACTGTCTAACAAACTCGAGCTCTTATAATAAAAAAACAAATATTATAAATATTAATTGTAATAAATATCTCCGTAAGTGCAAAGGTTAAGGCCTTAAAATAAAGATTCATTTCATGTTTTAGTTTTTGTCAAAAAATAATCATTAGCAAAATCCATAATTTTTAAACTTTTTGCGAGCGACCTAATTATGGCCTAGAGAATTATACACCGGCCCATACTCAAGAATAGTTAGCTTTCTTATTCAGAACCCTGCTTTTTATGGAAAGATAAATTCTAAATAAATGCCCTACCCACGAGTAGGAGTAATTAAGTTTAAGAAGAAACTTACATCTTGTTCCTAGTAATACAACTAAATTTTTTCCGGAAATTTGAAGTACTATAAAAATTCTTAAAACTTTTTCATGAGTTAAATATGTCTTAAAAATGAGCCGCTACAATCCAGATATTCTTGGCTCCTTACAAGTGAGTATGCTTTATTAAGACAAAAGTAAAATTAAATTCCCAAACCACGTACGTACCAAGTAATTAAAGAGCTACAATCTTGCTGCTTTAATAAAAATTTTTCGAAAGAATTGGCATTATTTTTTAACTTATTAACTGATCATTAATCTTGGTCTAATGTCACTTGTTTAAAACGGCCCCCTACATCAGATAATTGACTGTTCTATGTCTTTTATAGGAAAATGCTTTAATTAAAATTACTATATAATAATAAATTCCCAAACCCCGGTGGTGCAAAGGTAAAAGAGTTTAAATAACACTGGGCAACAAATAATTTGTCCAAAAAAAAAAAAACTGACATTAATATTATTTAAAAACATTTAGCAACCTAATTAATGTGCATTAAAATGACTTGTATAAGAGAATGAAATAGATATGTTAGATCTCTTATTTACAATTTTAATAATGAAAGATTAAAATGGAAACAATACAAATTACATTTTCAAAAATAGCTGGTACGGTAATATTCTGTATTCTATAATGAAACCATATAACTCGAAGATTTTTTCTATATCGATAATTCTTAATACTTTTTATTAATAACGACTTAATTTTAAAAAGTCCGGACCTACATCACAGATATGTTGGCTCTCTACAAAGTGAGATGGTCTTTTATAAAACAAATAAAATTGAATTCACCCAAACCACGTAACGTACCAATTATTAGAGCTATACAATCTTGGCTTAGCTTTAAATAAATAAGTTTTCTGCAAGTCATTTTCTATTTATTATTTTTTTTAACAATTTTTACCATTCCAAAACTCAGTCCCCCATAAAACCTAGAGTTTCTTAATGGACCCACATATCCACATAATATCGACTGTCTCTCTGCTAGGGAAATAGCTTTATAGAAAAAGCTAAATATAAATTAAATATTCCCAACACGTATACCGTAGGTGCAAAAGAGAAATAAGAGTTATAAATTAAAGTCTTTCTTAATTTGAATTTTTCAAAAAAAAATGACTTTTTAAGAGCGCTTCCTTTTTATAATACTTTTAGCAGTAATGAGAAATGGCTGTGGTTCATGTGTAATATCATTTGACAGACGATCCAGATTAATGTTTGCTCGTCGTTATTCAGGACTGTATTTTCAGAAAAAAAAATAATTCTAAAAATAAATTACACCATATCCCGTAGGTAATCAAAGTTAACTAATAAATTCTTAATACCGTTCCAAATAAGGCAACTTCTCCCTTTTTCTAATTATACAAAATAAACGCCCTAAATTTAAGTAGCCTACTATTCTGTCCTACATTTCAAGCATATGTTGGAATATTTAATTGAGAGATATGGCTTCTATAAAACAAAGTAAAATTAAATTTATCTAAAACCACGTACGTACCAAAGTTATAAGAGTAACTATACATAACTTGCTGCTTTATAATTAAAAATGTTTCGAGTTTGAAATTGCATTAACTTTTTGTAACTTTTTTAAAATCCCTTAGTTTAATCAATTGGGAGTCCATAATATTTTTTAAAAGTCATGCATAACAATCCAGATATATGCTAGTCTCTTCTTAGTAGTAAAAAAATAACTTATTATAAAAAGATCAAATATATACATCCTAAATGTTTTCCTATCACAACATGACAATATTGGACAAGTTCAACGAGTTTAAATAAAGCATATTTAATTACAATATTTTTACCTTTGAGAAATAATTTTCTGCCCAAATGCCGTTTATAAAAACATTCGCGAACCTAATTATGGCCATAAATATAAAACGTATATATATATCGGCGCCAAACGTCAAGATATGTTAGCATTATCTTATTCACATATTGAACCTGCGTTATGAATATAAATTTACTAAATATATAAATTCTCACAAACGTTCTACCGTAGTATTAAAGTTAGAAGAAATACAATGATCTTGTTTCCTTATTTCTAGAAATTTATCGCGAATTTTTTTTCTCATAATTCTTAAACTTTTAAATAACGTATCTTTAATATGGTCACTTTAAAAAATGAGCCACCTACATCCAGATATGTGCTCTCTTAACATTGAGGAGATGCTTTATAAAACAAGTAAAATTAAAATTCCCAAACCACGTACCGTACCAAGTGATAAAGAGCACATCTATTCTGAGCTTTAAAATATATAGGATTTCTACCGAACCGTGAATCTACCACCAAGCCACGATACACAACGCAAATATGCTAAAATAATTGTTTTTAAGCTAAGCTGGAACAAAAAGTGAATTTGTTCTTGCCTGATATTTTTTTCTTTTTTGAACTTCAAACACGAAAAAATATATGAAAATATTTTAAAATGTAAAACACAAGTATAAATAAATGATTTTATAGATTTCATAAAATTGAAAAAAAAAAAAAAACATACATTACTTTATATTAAACTGAAATAATTGATTAAGCATATATGCACATTGAAACACTAATTCCAAATAAAAATGGCAAGACTTATTTATGAACGTGTTAATGAAACTACAAATTCCTAAAGTAGCTTAACCAAAACACCATATGGTATCATAAGTTCGCAAAAGTTACAACTTGTTCTAATGATTCAAATTTTCCGAAATTTTTTTTCTTTCTCATTCATAATTTTTAAATTAAACTTTTAAAAATTTTATAAGTTTTATATAATGAGCCGGCCTACATTCACTGAGATGTGGCTCCTCATTTATCGATGGATGATTGCTTTAGTGAGAGAGACATGTAAGAAGTAGACATTATTTTTAAATTGTGCCATAACTCGCACGCTACGTAACCTAAGTCATAGATTAGATAGTCTGACTGAGATTACTTACACTAGTCAAATGCTAAATTTATAATAATTTTCGGAAGAATGCATTTAATTTCTTTAATCTTTTAAACGAAATACTATTAGTTTATTTGTTGCACATATATGTTTTAAATCACAAACACAGATATAGTCTGTTCTCTCATTGTCTTAGTGATAAATACTATTAATAAGAAAAACAAATATAAAAAAAACTCTATCTAAAGTTCCCAAAATTCCCGTGGAGTCGATAAAGTAAAGAGTTAAATAAAGTAGTGAACTGTATTACTTATCCTTACATAATTTTTCAAAAAAATATAAAAAAAATCTTTTCACACCATTATTTTAACATGAATAATCCAATATTATTAATCAGCGAGCCACTTTAAGTTATAGGTATCCATATAAAATAAAACGCCTTATCAACCAAATAGATATTAACTAGCTATCTTATTCAGGACTTGCTTTTTAACCAAATAATATTCTGAATAAATATTCCCAAACTCCGAGTAGGTATTAAAGTTTAGATAAAAAAGAATTAAAATCTTGAGTTTCCTTTATTCAAATTTTCTCAAATTTTTCTATAATTATCATTTACATTTTTATAACACGACCTTAAATAAGTTCACTTTAAAAATTGAGCGACGGATGCTACATACATGATAAATTGATATTGCTCTTCTAATTACAATCGGGAAGATGCTTATTATAATAAAAATCAAAAGTAAAATAAATTCCCCAAATAACACCATTTTATACGTACACCAAATTTAGTAAGAGATAACTTACAAATATCATTCATCACTAGCTTTATAATAATTTCCGAAAGAAAATGCATTCCTTATTATTTTTAAAACTTTTTTATTAACTAAGATTTCTATTATTATAGGTACTAAATGTTTTTTAAACCGCCCACACAATCTCAGTATATTGCTGACTTTTTCTTGCGTTAGGATATCTGTTTATAAAATACAGTTAACAATTATAAATTTAAATTTCCCGAAACCCGAGTAAGGCTCGCTGAGTTAGTCTTCAAAAAAGGTAAAAAGAGTTAAAATAAAGCTTCCTTACATTTTCCACAAAAAAAAACTACATATTTTTAAATACATTTTAGCGACATAATTATGGTCCATAAATAATGAAACGGCTCACATCAAAATAAGTTGGCTCTCTTATCTATATGACGTGTTATAAACTGTGCAATAAAATTCTAAATTTCAACATTGCATTGTACAAGCACAAAATGCACTATTTCTAATTTACTTAAATTTTCCTGAAATTTTCTTCTCAATTCTTAACTTTTAATACGGACTTGTTAAATTATGTCTTTAAATGAGAAGGCCTACATCCAGATATTTGGCTCTCTTACAAGGTGAGATGCTTTATAAAACAAAAGTAAAAAATAAAATTCCCAAACCCACAGTACGTACCAAAGTAAGCAGTAGCCGTACGCGCGAGAGGCAGGCTTTAAATAAATTTTCCGCACAATTAAGAGAATTGCATTTATTTTATTAAACTTTTTAAACCGATCATATAATGGATGCGAGTCTGCAATGTCTATTAAACACGCCACATCACATATGCTGTCGTTCTTGCAGAGCTTAGGAAATGCTTCTAGTGAATAACACGCATAAGTCTATAAAACTACACACTTCTCTCTTATGAGAGAGCCTACGTCGTTAGGTGCATGTAATAGAGTAAAAGTTATTTTAAAATAAAAGTTCTATTAAATAATCAAATATATTACCAAAAAAAAAAAAAAACTACATATATATTATTATAACAAACATTTTATGCAACCTAATAAGGTGCATAAATAACAGGCTCAATACAAGAATTATAATGTAGCTATACTCTTGATAATAGGACGGTGTTATATCGTTTGAAAATTAAAAATTTAATATAATTAGCATTAACCCGGTAGGTACAAAGTTACAAAAGTTACAATCTTGTTCTATAATTCAAAATTTATCCAGGAATTTTACTCTATATTCTGAAACTTTTAAAATATCGACTTAAAATTTATGTCTTTTAAAAAGAGCCCGGCCTACTATCTGTCTAGATTATTTGGCTTCTCTTACAAGTGAGTATGCTTTTATATTCGAAACATAAAGTAATGATTTAAAATTTCCCAAAATCTACCGTACGTACCAAGTTTTAAGTGCTACAATCTATAAGCTGAGCGTTTAATAAAATTTTTTCGAAAGTAATAAAAATCTATCATTCCCATTTATTGATCTATAGATTGGTCTATGTTTTAAACGGCCAACACCCAGATATGCTGTCTCTCTTGCTTAGGAAATGCTTCTTAAAAAACAAATATAAATAAATTGCCTAACCCGTTTGGTGCAAAGGTAGAGTAGGAGTTAAAATAAAGCCTTCTTAAATTGAATTTTTCAAAAAAAAAATCCTCCATTATTTTTAAAACATTTTAGCGACCTAATTATGTTCAATTAAAATAAAACGGTCCCACATCAAGATATGTTGGCTCTCGTATTCAGGACTTGTTTTCAAAAAATAAATCTAAAATAAATTCCCAAAGGATTGTTTCAAGTTACAAGAATTACAGGTCATGTTTACCAATATATTTCCTCAATTATTTTCTCAATTTTCTTAACTATTAATCCTCATTTGTATCTTACATGTTCTAAAACTGAGCCGCGCCTACATTCAGGATATGTTGGCTCTCTTACTAGTGATATATTTTAATATTAAGGAAAGTAAAATTAAAGTTTCCATAAAGTAAATTTGGTTGGCAAAAATATGAAAAATTCTTGTTGCTTTTAACATAAATATTTCGAAAGAATTGGCATATAAATTTTTATAGACTATTTAACCGATGCTAATAATTGTCATTATTTTAAACAGCATACAATCCAGTATATGCTGTCTCTTCTTGCTTAGAAATACTTTATAAAAAAATATAAATAAAATTCCAGCCCAAACCCCGTATATGCAAAGTTAAAAGAGTTAAAAAATACAGCTCTTTTAATCAAATTTTTCAAAAAAAATGAAAAAATGCATTATTTGTTTAAAACATTTTCGCGATCCTAATATTGTAACTCATTAAAATAAAACGGGCCACATCAAGATATGTTAGCTTTTCTTATTCAAGACCTGCTTTAATGAATAAATTTCTAAATAAATTCCCGCCGAAAACCCGTAGGGTATTAAGTTAGAAGAATAACAATCTTGTTCCTTTATTCAAATTTTTATGAGTTTGTTTTTCAATTCTTAACTTTGAGAAATAAATTGTCTTTTAAAAATGATCAAGACGGCTAGGAAAATTCAATATGTGGGCCTCTTTACATTGGGAGATGCTTATAAAACAAAAGAAATTAAATTCCCAAATAACCAAACGTAACGTACCGAATGTTATAAGAGCTACAAATCTTTCTGCTTTAAAATAAAATTTTCGAAAGAAATGCCATTATTTTTTTAACTTTTAAACGATCTAATATTGGTCTATGTTTTTAAACAGCCCACATTCCAGATATGCTGTCTTTTCTTGCTTAGGAAAGTGTTTTAAAAGATCGAGAATATAAATAGAGGAGTTTCTCCCAAAACCCTGTAGGTGCAAAGTAAAAGAGTTAAAATAAAAGCTTCTTTAAAATATAATTTTTCCAAAAAAAAAAATATATTATTTAAAAATTTTAGCGTGACCTAATTAAGTGCATAAAAGAAAGGCATCACATCAAGATATGATTGTGCTATCTTATTAATTGGACTGTTTATATGAAATAATAATTCTAAATAGTTACCAAATCACCGGTAGTAACAAAGTACAAAAAGCTTTACAATCTGGTCTATTATTCAAGATTTTCCGAGAGAGTTTTCTCAATTCTTAACTTTTAAACGACTGAACATGTATGTCTTTAAAAAGAAGAGGATCACAAAAGCATGTTGGCTCTCTTACAGTAAGATTCTTTAAAAACAAAAGTAAGAATAAAATATGAAAATCCACGTACGTATCAAGTTTTAAGAGCTACAATCTTGCTGCTTAATAAAAATTTTCAAAGAATTGCATTAATTTTTTCAAACCTTTTAACGAAATCTAAAATTCGGTCTCAGCCTGTTATTTTAAACGGCCCACTTCCAGATATGCTGTTTCTCTCTTGCGTAGGAAATGCTTTATAAAAAACAAATATAGATATAAATTCCCAAACTCCGTTGGTGCAAAGGTAAAAGAGTTTAAAATAAAGCTTCTTTAATTGAAAATTGTTTCAAGAAAAAAAATCTCCATTATTTTTAAAACATTTATGCGACCTAATATGGTTCATAAATGAGCCGGCCTACATCAGATATGTTGGCTCTCTTATCTAGGACAAACTAGCGGAAAAAAATCTAAATAAATTCCCAAACCCCGTAGGTAATAAGTTACAAAATCAACTGCAATTCCTTTTTATTCAAATTTTCCGAATTTTTTTCAACAATCTAACTTTAAACGCCTTAAATTAGTCTTTAAAATTAGCCACCACTATCAGATTAGTTGGCTCTCTTACATGGGAGATCCTATAATAATAACAAAAAGTAAGAATTAAATTTCCAAAAACCACGGTACGTCCAATTAATTAAAGCTACAAACTTTTTGCCTGCTATAAAGAGATTTTCGAAAGAGATTGCATTATCCTAAACTTTTTAACGATCTAATATTGGTTCAATTGTTTTTATAGACAGCCGTGGTATTGTGCATACTGTCTCTCTTGCGTAGGAAATACTTTATAAAAACAAATATATGAATAAAATTCCAAAACCCCGTAGGTGCAAGGTAAAAGAGTTAAATAAAGCTTCTTTAATCAAAATTTCAAAAAAAAAAAAAAAATAACTCCATATTTTTAAAACATTTCGCGACCTAATTATGTCCATGAAATAAAACGGCCCAAATCAAGATATGTTAGCGTTTCTTATCAGTGACTTGCTTTAGAAATAAAATTCTAAAAATAAGATTTGTCCAAACCCACGTAGAGTATTAAGTTAGAAGAATTACAAACTATTTTGTTCCTTTATTCAAATTTTCGAATTTTTTTTCTCATCTTACCATTTTAAACGACTAAAATTGTCTTTAAAATGAGCGGCCTACATTCAGAGATATGTCGGCTCTCTTACATGGGAGATGCTTTATAAAACAAAAGTAAATATTAACATTGTTAAAAGTACGGACCAAGTTATAAGAGCTACAGTCTTGCTGTTTAATAAAATTTTTCGAAAGAATTGCAAATTATTTTTTAACTTTTAACGATCTATATTGGTCTATGTTTTTAAACGGCCCACATCAGGATATGCTGTCCTCTCTTGCTTAGGAAATAGCTTTATAAAAAGATCAAATATAAATAGAATTCGCCAAACCGCCGTTATAGTGAAAGGTAAAAGATTTAAAATAAAGCTTCTTTAAATCATATTTTTTTATCAAGAAAAATCCAACATTCCGTACCAAAATCATTTGCAGCGATTATTGGTGCGTTTAAAATAAAAGTCCACATCAAATATTTAGCTTCTTATTCGACCTGGTTTATGAAATAAATTTCTAAATAAATTCCCAAACCCCGTAGGTAATAAGTTAGAAGAGTTACAATCTTGTTCTATTTATTCAAATTTTTTCCGAATTTTTTTTATTCTTATTGCTTTTAAAAAAACGACTTAAATTATGTTTTTAAAAGAGCCGGCCTACAATGCCATGATATGTGCTCTCTTATCAATGAAACGGCTTTTAAACAAAAAAGTAAAATTAAATTTCCCATAAAGGTGATACAATTGGAAATATGATTTATAACATTTTTTCTGCTTTACATAAAAATTTCCGAAATGAAAGCATTATTTTTTAAACTTTTTAACGATCTAATATTGGTCTATGTTTTTAAACGGCCCAATCCAGATATGCTGTCTTTCTTGCTGAGGAAATATTTAATTAAAATACAAAATATAAATAAATTCCAAACCCCGTAGGTGCACACACTAATAAGAGTTAAAATAAAGCTCTTTAATCAATTTTTCGCCAAAAAAAAAAAAAACCTAACATTATTTTTAAAACATTTTAGCGACCGAAATTAAGGTGCATAAATGAAACGGCTCACATCAAAATATGTTGGCTCTCTTATTAATGACGTGTTATATGAAATAAAAATTAAATAATTTACCAAACACCGTAGGTACAAGGTTACAAAAGTTACAATCTATTCATTTATTCAATATTTTTTCCGAAATTTTTTCTCCATTCTTAACTTTTAAAACGACTTAAATTATGTCTTTAAAATGGACCGGCCTACATCCAGATATTTGGCTCTCTTACATGGGAGATGCTTTATACAACAAAAGTAAAATTAAATTCCCAAATCACGTACGTACCAAGTAATAAGAGCTACAATCTTGCTGCTTAATAAAATTTTCGAAGAAATTGCATTATTTTTTTTTAACGTTTGTTAGATATGTAATATTGGTCTATGTTTTTAAACGCCCACATCCAGATATGCTCTCTCTTGCGTGTATAAAATGACTTATAAAAAACAAATAAATATATTCCAAACCCGTATATGTCAAAGGTAATAAGAGTTAAAATATAAGCTTTAGATCATATTTTTTCAAAAAAAAAAAAAAAAACTCCCATTATTTTAAACATTTCGCGACGTAATTATGGCCCTAAAATAAAACGAGCCCATCATTCAAGATATGTTTTTAGCTTTCCTTATTCACGACTCTTAATGAAATAAAATTCTAGAAATAAATGTCCCAATACCCCGTAGGTCATTAAGGTTAGAAGAATACAATTCTTGTTCCATTTATCAAATTTCCGATTTTTTTCTAATTCTTAACTTTAAACGACTTAAATTGTTTTAAAAAATGAGCCGGCCCACATCCAGATATGTTGCTCTCTTACATGGGAGATGCTTTTATAAAACAAAAGTAAAATTAAATTCCCAATCCACGTACGTACCAAGTTAGTAGAGCTCATCTTGCTGCTTTTAATAAAAAAATTTTCGAAAGAATTGCTTTATTTTTTAACTTTTTAACGATCTAATATGGTCTATATGTTTTTAACGGCCACATCCAGAATATGCTGTCTTCTCTGCTTAGATATTATAAAAAACAAATAAAAATGAAATTGAGAAGTTGGTGCAAAGGTAAAAGAGTTAAATAAAGCTTCTTTAAAAAAAGATTTTCCAAAAAAAAAAAAACTACATTATTTTTAAAACATTTTATCGACCTAAATTAAGGTGCATAAAATAAAACGGCTCACCCCAAGATATGATGGCTCCTCTATTTAGGACGTGTTATCATGAAATAAAATTCTAACTAAATTTAACCAAACCCCGTAGGTAATAAGTTACAAAGTTACAATCTTGTTCTATTATTGCAATTTTCCGAAATTTTTTCTCAATTCTTAACTTTTTAAACGACTAAATTTATGTCTTTAAAAAAGGAGCCGGCTCTACATGCCAATAATGTGTGCTCTCACTTACATGGGAGAATGTCTTTATAAACTAAAAAAGTAAAGATTAAATCCCAACACACGTACGTACAAGTTATAAAGCTACAATCTTCTGCTTTAATAAAATTTTCCAAAGAAAATGCAGTTTTTTTTAATAAACTTTTTAGACAGATCTAATTTTCAGCATTGTTTTTAAACGGCCCACATCCCAGATATGCTGTCTTTCTGCTTAGGAAATGTTTATTACAATATAATAAATTCCCCAATTCCCCCGTAGGGCAATAGCAAAAGATTAAAATACATAAGGCTTCTTTACATCAAATTTTCCAAAATAAAAACTACTTTATTTTTTAAAACATTTCTAGCGACCTAATTGAAGGTCCATAAATTAAAACGTTCAACATCAAGATATGTTGGCTCTCTTATTTATGACGTGTTATCTGAAATAAAATTCTAAAATAAGTTTTTAATGACCGAGGTACAAATTTACAAAAAATTACAATGAAAACTTTATTCAATTTTTCCGAAATTTTTCTCAAATTCTTAACTTTTAAACTACTTAAATTATGTCTTTAAAAATGAGCCGGCCTACATCCAGATATGTTGCTCTCTTACAAGTGAGATGCTTTATAAAACAAAAAGTAAAATTAAATTCCCAACCACGTACGTACCAATTAGAAGAGCTACAATCTTGCTGCTTTAAATAAAAAATTTCGAAAGAATTGCATTGATTTTTTAACTTTTTAACAGATCCAATTGGTCTATGTTTTTAAACGTCCCACATCCAGATATGCTGTCTCCTTTGCTTAGGAAATGCTTTAATAAAAAAACAAATATAAATAATTCTTAGTAATCATTCAAAAAATCAAAAGCTAAAGTAAAGCTTCTTATCAAATTTTTCAAAAAAAAAAAAAAAAAAACTCATTAATTTGTCATCCAATTTTCGCGACCTAATTATGGTCATTAAAATAAAACGCCCAAATCCAAAAAAATATTGTTTAAGCTTTTTTTTTTTTTTTATTCAGGACTCTTTTTATGAATAAAAAATTCTAAATAAATCCCTAAACCCCGTAGGTATAGAGTTAAAGAATTACAATCTTGTAACCTTTATTCAAATTTTCCGAATTTTTTCTCAAATTCTTAACTTTTAAAACGACTTAAATTATGTCTTAAAAATGAGCCGGCCTGTACATCCAGATTTGTGCTCCTACATGCTTTATATAACAAAAGTAAAATTATAATCCCAAACCACGTACGTACAAAGTTTATACGAGCTACAATCTTTCTGCTTTAATAAAGATTTTGCCGAAAAAAATGCATTATTTTTTTAACTTTTTAACGATTATATAGTTGGTCTTATGTTTTTTAACACGGCCCACATCCCAGTATATCTGTCTTTCTTGCTTACGGAAATGTTTATAAAAATACAAAATATTAAATAAATTCGACAATCCCCGTAGGTGCAAAGGCAAAAAGAGTTAAAATAAGCTTCTTTACATAAAATTTCTCAAAAAAATAAAAAAATAACTTATTTAAAAAAACATTAGGAAGCAAAGCAATTAAGGTGCATAAAATGAAACGCCTCACATCAAAATAATTGTTGGCTCTCGTTATTTATACCGTGTTATAATGAAATAAATCAAATAAGTTACCAAAGCACCGTAGGTACAAGAGTTACAAAAGTACAATTCTGTACTATTATTCAAGTTTTCGAAATTTTTTCCTCGAATCTTACTTTTAAACGACTTTAAATATGCTTTAAAATGAGCGGGCCTACATCCAGACATGTTGGTTCTCTTACAAGTGAGATGCGTTATAAAACAAAAGTAAAGATTAAAAATCCAAAACCACGTACGTACCAAGTTAGAAGAGCTACAATCTTGCTGCTGTTAATAAAATTTTCGAAAGAATTGCTTATATTTTTTAACTTTTTTAACGATCTATATATGGTCAATGGTTTTTAAAACGCCACATCCAGACGTGCTGTCTCTCTTTCTTAGGAAATGTTTATAAAAAACAAATATATATATAATTTAAACCCCGTTGGTGCAAGGTAAAAAAGCTAAAAATAAAGCTTCTTTAATGAATGTTTTTATCAGTAAAAAAAAAAAAAAAAACTCCATTATTTTTAAAACATTTTCGCGTCCTAATTTAGGTGCATAAAATTAAAATTATTTTTGGGTGTGGTTGGCGTGTGTTATTTGGGTTTTGTGGGTGGTACCATGGTGCTTGTATTTGCAGGTATACTCTTCGATTAGAATATCTAATGAAAGTTAATTTAACTATAAAATAAAATAATTTTGTAAATTAATTAAAAATCACATTAAGATATATATATATAGTATATATATATATATAAATATATATATAGTATAATATGATAATATATGAATAATATATATATATACTATATATATATATATATATAATACGAAACATAGTTTAAAATAATTTTGCTCCGTATTTAATATAAATTGTTTTTACCTATTTTTTGCATGTCTAGCAACATTTTAGTACGTTTTTTGTTCAAGTACTTTTTATTGCCATGCTTATCTAAGAAATTGCCTTATATATATATATTATATATATATAGTATATATATATATATATAATATTATATATAATATATATATATAATATAGTATATATATATATATATATATATAAATATATAATATATATATATTATATATATATATAATATATATATATTATATATATATATATAATATATATATATATATATTATATATATATATATATTATATATATATTATAATTATATATCTATATCTTTATATATATAATACTATATATTATATTATATTATTATATATATTATATATATATAATATATATATATATATAATATATAATGATTCATAAATAAACACCGCCCCATCTAAGTATATTATATATATATATATATATATATATATATATATATAAATTTATATATATATATATAAAAAAATTATATAAAAATCTAAATATATATAGTATAGTATATTATTATATAGGTTTGTATTTAATATATATATATATATATATATATATATATATATATATATATATATATATATATATATATATATATATATATATATATATATATATATATATTTATTTATAAAATAATAAAATATTATTATATATATATATATTATTAATATATATTATATTAATATAATATATAAATATATACTATATATATAGTATAATATAAATATATATATATTATGTATATATATATATATATATATATAATATATATATTATATATATGGCAATTTCTTCTATAATCATTCAACTTTGCATATAGTTCCATATGCTTTCTCAGTAAAATATTATAATTTGAATCATCTAAGACCTCCCCTTTCCCTCGCATACATGCCCCCTTTTTTTTCTCTTGGTTTATATTTTTTTAAATTTTGAACTAATTCAATCAAATCATACCTATTACCTTTGGCCCATGTATTTTTTAAGGGTGTCACCTTTTATTGTATAATATGCCTTTCGGATACATGTCCACTTCAGCGGTGCACATTGTGTACAGTGCACTATTAAGCACTATTAAAATGACCTTAGATTAACAAACAATAATAGGTTTATAAATAATTAATCTATGCCACATTTCATTTTAATTATTTGCTGTTTTTTGTTTCCTTGTTTTTTCAGATAAATCTCATTATAATTATCCTTCAATATATTAAGATATATAATACATTTAATAATAGATTATAAAGATACATTATGAATATGTCCACAAGAAACAAACACACAATTCCTCATTTGGCCATCCTACACCCTTTCCAGCCTCGATGGTACTTTCAAAGGATGATGTCTTTCGTCACTGACTATTTGTAAGGAATAGAGAAGATATTGAATCAAGGACTACTTGCACAGCAAAAGATGTCAAAAGCATTTGGGATCTGTATTTATTTCCTCATATATGATTCGAGGAAGGAGATTGCATGAAAGTTGAGCGCTTGATTGTTATAACTACAAATTTAAATAATGTTCCTATCAAGCAAAGAAATGGCATATATATGTTAAAAAACTTAGGACATTTGATGAGATGTTTGATATATGTATATGTATATGTACTTACTATGATAAGAAAATCAGCAGAACCGATTGTTGGTGGGCAATGGGATTTCTGGTGATAAAGTAGAAATCTTTTGCTGGAAATAAAGAAATAATTAAGCAGCTTGATCCAATAGATAGGGCCACTACTTAAAAAAAAAAACTCAAAATATATGTTAAATACTTGAATGTAGAAAAATGAACCCAGTTGTATTGCTGAAAGCTTTTCTACATTTAATGAAAGCGATTCTTCAGGAAACGTTGAAAATTGAAAGCGAGGAAAGAGTGATTAATCTTTTGTTCTGGATTCCGAATTACGAGAAAAGAATCAAAACAGATTTTCATATTATAAATTGCCTGTGACAGCTGAGAGATGCTGTGAAAGTTGTAGAGCTACTACTGCTGCTTGCAAAATATGCTGATCTTAAATCCAGGCAATAAGCCAGATAGAAAAAAAGTAGAAGGAGAAAGAAAAAGAGTTGGGTTGAGGAAGCAAATTTTACGCAACTTTCAGAACCAGAGAATTGAGTGCATCAATTTTGATGGATGAAAAGATATAACCAAAAAACATTGCCGGAATGGAATATGAAGAACATTACATTCTTGTTAAAGAGCCAAGTGATGTCTATTTAGATCATATAACTCTTGATAACGGAAGCGTTCGATGGAAAGCAGATAAATTAGTTACATTTCAAATTGAATCAGATAGTTTTAACTTACTTAAGCAATTTTCTGTAAAATTAATTAAAATTCATATTGAAAGAGAATTTCAGTGGCTAATATGCCTTCTGCATGCTAATGGATTGTCCATTAGACATGTATTTGAAATAATTGATGGTGAAACAACAATCCCACAAAAATTTCAAAGGTTTGATTGGAAATAGAATAAAACAGGATTTAACAAAATTAAAATAAATAGTTGAATTTGTGTCTTTGCAATGTGTAATTGAAGTTCCTAAAGAAATAATTTGAGACCTCAGTAATGATAAAAAACAACTCTACTAAATGTGCATTGGAATGAAGTCTGGCAACATTTCAAAGCAGTTGGCCTTAAAATCTTCATGAACTTTTAAGGCCACAAAGAACTCACAAGAACTAATAGAATCCTACTCTTATATGTCTTAACACCAAATTCAGGAACAAATCTCCAGGATTTAGTTCATATCATATTAGAAGTATACGCCCCATGTTGGATTTGGATTAAATCACATCCAAAAGCTACAGAAGGTGCTATGCTTTTCCATCATAAGAATCAGAAGGAGGAGCATCGTACAATCATGGAAAATGTTCTCTGGAACAAGGCATACTTTGCCCACCCGGTGAACATTTTGTTTTCAATGATCACGGATCTTAGAACAGAGGTTAGAAAGACAGCCCTTCATTGTATAATAAAGGCAAGAACAAGTGGATAAATAAGAAGCTTTGTTTTGCCCATTAATATTAATTTACAGACTACAACCTACACTAACATGATCGACTGGAAAAAGGAAATCATAACTTCCCCACCACTCTTATAATATTTTTTGAATGATCTACTTAAAGCTCTAGCAAAAACCGTAGAACTTCCTCCTATTCCTCGTCACACCCTAGGAGTCGAACGTACCATTCGCTTAGTCATTGTAGCCTCAGAAGATCGAATTGGGTATGAAAACAGACAAATGTATTTTGAATGTCATAGTATCAAGAAAATCTCTTCCAACTTTTCAATGCAAAAACCATTTGAAATAATTTTAAAGTGTTTTCTAAGAAATAAGAGGAAAATATTTGCATTTTTAGTTTTAAGGTACATTATTATTAGTATTATAATATTAGTATTATAGTATTATAGTATTATAGTACTATAGTATCAATATTACAGTATTTCTATCCTTGAAGTCTGTTCTTATAAGAAGTGACTTAATTTTTTTTCTTTTTTCAGTAATATTTTAGGAGGGGAGAGGGTAGCATGCGAAGGGTAGGGTGGGTGGTGTCGTACAGCTCCAATATTTCCAGTATGTCAAATAGATATCCATATTGAACTCCCCGCAGGGTGTGAAATTAGGTTACCACATTTTGGCCCTATCCTATTATATATATATATATATTATATATATATATATATATATATATATATATATTTATATATATTCTCTAAATATATATATATATATATATATATATATATATATATATATATATATATATATATATATATATATATATATATATATATATATATATATATATATTCTCTTATAAGGTATAAATATATATATTAAACTAGATTAGTATACATATAAGATATTTGGAAACATATATATATATATATATATATATATTATATATATATATATATATAATATAATTATATATCTATATATATATTAATTATTTACTATGTATATATATATATAATATCAGCGTTTGGGGTTCAAGTACATTTTGTTCAGTACAAGTACAAGTACAAGAACAAGTACAATTGTCAAGTACAAAGTACAAGTACTCTAGATTTGTTCAAGTGCAAGTACAAGTACAAGTACATGGTATCAAGTACAAGTCACAAGTACAAGTACAAGTACTTTATGACACTTTCATATATATATATAATATATAATATATATATATAATATATATATATATATATATATATATAATATATATATATATATATATATATATATATTATATAAATATATATATATCTCACCATCATCATCATCATCATCATCATCATCATCATCATCATCAATCATCATCATCACGCACCTTCTCCTTCCTTTCATATACCTTTTAGTGAGACTCGTCGCAGTCAGAAATCCACCCTAGAGCTTTCACGGGACCGCGATTGACCCTCACTATGGCATCTCTTATCAATGTGGGGTTCATCCCTTGACCCAGGTGACCTACAAACCAATAACCCTCACAAAACCCCCGTCATTCACTCCTATTATGCACTTTTCTTCTTGCCTCTGACAAACTCACATTTCTCTCCTCCAGGCACTCCTTTACTGACTCAATCCACTTTTTCTACGGTCCCCCGCCAGTCGATTACACACCAACTCACCCACTCATACATCCGTTAACACAACCGACTATCTTACATCCCTTCCACATGACCAAACCATCTCAACGTACTTTCATTTACTCTCTCATTTACCCCTTTCTTCACACCACACAACTCTCAAATATGTTCATTCCCAATTTTATCAAATTTTTCTTACACCCTAACAACCCCTAATATGTCCATGTCTGAGTACATTGTAATTTAGATCAATACCCCCTATTCTCTTTTAATCCCCCCCCCGAAAAAAACCTCTCCAGACCATAGTATCACTACTATACAATAATACAGGTAACAACATACCCTCATGTAAGACCCAAGCGCACTCAAGACTTTGTCCCTTTACATCCACCAACGATTTATTTGCACCAGCCACCTTCCTGCCATTCACAACTTCCCTACTACACTCTGCATCGTCCATTCCCTTTTCATCCAACATTTATCTTAAATATTTAAACTCGGACACTTGTTCCAGCTGTTCACCATCTAACATAACTTCACACCGAGGACTGTCCTCACTCACAACCTTTCAAACCCCTCCTTTTACACACCCTACCAAATCTCTCTACCAATCCTCTCAAACTCTCTTCAGATTCGCACACAAAACCAGATCATCCGCATATAATAGGTAAGGCATCCTCCACTCTCTTCCATTCTTCATCATTCTAACACCATCCCATGCCACCTCCACCTCTAATTTTTTCATAACCCTATCCATAAACAGATTGAATAACTAAGGAGACATAACACATCCCTGCCTCACTCTGCTATTAATATTAAACCA
>JABUQX010014533.1:47500-52500 GCA_015478945.1 Trachelipus rathkii
TAGATAAGAGTAACGGTTATTTTGTGATGAGGACAGTCCTCGGTGGGAAGTTATGCTAGATGGGGGTGAGAAGCTGGGAACAAGTGACTGAGTTCAAATATTTAAGATATATATGTTGGGCGAAAAGGGAACGGATGATGCCGCGTTTAGTATGAAAGTTGTGAAATGCAGGAAGGTGGCTGGTGCAATTAAATCGTTGGTGGATGTAAAGGGACTAAGTCTTGAGTGCGCTAGGGTCTTACGTGAGGGTATGTTGTTACTGTGTTAATGTATAGTAGTGAGACTATGGTCTGGAATAAGAGGTATAGATCTAAAGTACAATGTGTTCAGATGGACAATCTTAGGGGTGTATTAGGTGCGGAAGAAAGGGATAAATTAAAAGTAAGTTGAGATGGTTTGGTCATGTGGAAAGAATGGATGATAGTCAGTTGGTTAAGCGGATGTGTAGTGGTGAGTGTGTTGGGAATCGACTGGCTGAAAGACCGAAGAAAAAGTGGATTGAGTCAGCAAAAATATTTTTTGAGGAGTGTGATATTAGTTTTGCAGAGGAGAGAAGAAAGGTGCATAATAGGAGTGAATGGCGGTATTTTGTGAGGGGGGTATGGTTGTGGCCCACCTGGGCCAAGGGATGAACCCCACATTGGCGAGATGTCATAGTGAGGGTTCATCGCTGTCCCGTGAAGCTCTAGGGTGGATTTTCTGACTTCGGCGAGTTACTAATAGGTATAAAGTGGAGGTATAGCTGGGCTTTGTGGTTAAGGTTAGTAACTATAATCAGGGAGTAAATTACTAACGATTTCATAATTATTAATGAAATATTCTAAAAACGCTAAATATTATATAAGCAGGAAAAAGGTAATTGATAAAACTTAAAACAATGTGTACTTACTGTTTGCAGTGTTGACAAAGCTCGTTGAGTTGGTGTAACAACTAAAGTATTCTGAAAATAAAGAAAAACCCCGGCTTAACATTACAAGTATAGGGGTAAGTTATTGGACAATTGCATTATTAAAAACAATCAATATGAACTACTAAATATATGAATTAATTTATGATATTGATGTGATATTGAATGATGAATATTGATGATGATGATGATGATATTGATATTGATATTGAATAATAATAATAATAATTGATGATGATGATGATGATGATGATGTGATGAATGATGATGATGATGATGATGGATGATGATGAGATGATGATGATGATGATATGAATGATGATGATGATGATGATGATGATGATGATGATGATGAGATGATGATGATGATGATGATGATGATGATGATGATAATGAATGATAATGATGATAATGACGACGATGACGAATGATTGGTGATGAGAAATAAATATATATATATATATATATTATAATTATATTATATCTATATATATATATATATATTATTATATTATATATATCTATAATATATATATATATTATATATTTTATATTTTTATATAATATATAATATATATATATTATAATATAATAAAAAATACTATATATATATATATATATAATATATATAATATTATTATATATATATATATATATATTATTAAAACATACTTACATTCATACATAGAAATTTATTTAGAATACATATATATAAGAAATAATAATTCAAACGTAGGAAAATGATAGAATAAAATAAAAAATATTGGGCAGTTAAAAATCGAAAAGTACTGTGCCAAGTACCAAGCGGCAAGTACAAGTACAAAGGCTCAAGTACAAGTATCAAGTACAAGTCAATGACTGGTTTTAGACACTCGTACAAGTACAATAAAGTACTCCAAAAAATGTACTTAAGTACAAGTTCAAGTGCAAGTACTTGTACTTGAACCCAAGCCTGATATATATATATATATATATATATAATATATATATATATAATATATTTATAATATATTATATATATATATATATATATATATATAGTATATATATATATTATTATTCTATATTATATTGTATTATATATTATATATATATATATAATTAATCATATATATATAATAATAAAATAAATAATAATAATAATAATATAATAATAATAATAATAACTATAATAAATCATAGACTTTGTCTTAGGAACCTCAACTTTATAAGAATTAAAAAGACGAACAGAAGCTTTGATATCATTTAATTAGGACGTTTCGGGTTTATCCAAACCCATCATCAGCTAAAACATAAATTAAAATTACAATAATATTATGAAATTAAAAAATTAAAAATAATAATAATAATAATAATCCATAAAATAAATAATAATTAATAAATAATAAAATAATAATATAATAATAATTAATAATCTAATATAATATAATAATAATAATAATAATAATAATAATTCAATAACAATAAATTAAATTAATAATAATAATAATATAATAATAATAATAATAATAATAATAATAATAATAATAATAATAATAATAATAATAATAATAATAATAATAATAATTAATAATAATAATAATAATAAAACAAATATATACCCATAATAATAATAATAATAATAATAACAATAATAAAGAACGAAAATATTAAGACGAAAAATAAAAGGAAAAAAATATATAAAAATTTAAAAAATAAAATCATATCAAAATTATAACCTATATTATATTACCTGTTAGTTGACAGTCTCGGGAGGAATGTACAATAATAACAAAAACAACTGCTTATATACTAGAATTTCAGAAGATTGGTTGGTTGTGTGTTGGGGCATTTTTTTAAAAATAAATATAAATATACATTTGGCACAATAGAGTAAATTACACAATGATTAAAACGGGATTATTAAAGTAAATAAATAAAATTAAAACCAAAATTAAAACAAAAATAACTTAATTGAGGAGCCATCTGAGGTAAGTTGCGGCTTTGTACTATGTATACACAAGCTCTCGAGAATCCTTCGCTCAAGTAAACCTGACGCCGAAGACAACACCTTGAAGCTATCTTTTGAGATCTCATGAAGGTTCTCTGAAGAATGGGTCCTGATGGCAGAGTTTCTCAGGTGAAGTTTAATTGGTCATTTGCTCTAAATGAAAGACCCGTGTTTTGAAATCGCTCAGCTGCAGCTGTAAGCCCAGTCTAGCCAACATATTAACGGGCTTGGCAGTCTGTACAAGAATAGGAGTAAATAACTGAGGACCTCAAACAAGCCGGCAGAATATCCTTCATTCTGAAAAAACTATTCATTTTAAAATCATTGACTGGTATAAAAATAATTTTATAAGATGGAAAAATTTTAGAAATTGATAATTGAATGTTTTTAACGAGCTTCGGAGTGTTGGGACCAAAGTAAGGAACTTTTAGATAAACTATTTGCAATGATGAATCCACATCTGGCTGTTTAGGGCGAAAAAGGTCTTCCAAGAATCTGTTGACAAGTTTATAAAATAGTTGCTCTGGAAATAAATTAAATTTAGCAAACTGAGTTAACGGAAGTCATTTTCCTGAAGTGTTGTTTACTTCATGTGGTGTTACAGGTAATTTTTTATCGTTTTTCCATCGTCTTCAAAATTATGACCCTTCAACTTCATTTTCAACTTAGGGAAGAGGTAGAAATCGCACGGAGCAAGATCTGGGCTCTATGGAGAATGTGGAAGTACACGAATATTTTTCTTCGCCAGAAATTCTATAATTGAGAGCGCAGTGTAAGATGGCACGCTATCGTGGTGCAGCACTCATCGTCTGCAATGTCCTGGTTCTGATTCCGCTGGAACTCGTTTTCAGAGTACCATTCCATGACCATCTTGTAAAGGAGTTATTTAACTGTCTGTCCGAAGGTACTGATTCTTGGCACATACCCACGGCTGTCGAAAAAAACAATAAATCAGTGTCTTCACCTTGGACTTGCTCATACATGCTTTCTTAGGACGAGGAGAATTTTTTGTGTGCCATTCCCCACGTTGCCGTTTGGTTTCAGGATCGTACTCAAAAACACATGATTCATCGCCTGTAATAACTTTGTTAAAAAAATTGAGCTCCATTTTCGAGTCTTTCAAGCAAATGCTTGACAAATTTGACCCCTGTTCGCTTTCTTCTTCACACAGACGAATCTTTTCGGCATAGTTTTGCACATAATTTTCACATGTGCAAATGTTATTAAAATTCTATGCCTGCATTTTAATCCAACCAGTTTCTTCTGCAATCACTCTGACACTGAACCGGCGGTTTCTCTCCATCACGGTTCAAACAACTTCCACATTTTCATCGTTTGCTGACGAGATTAGTCTTCCACAACGAGGGTCATCTTCAACATTTTCTCGTCCCTCTTTGAAAGCTTTGTGCCACTTAAAAACCTTAGTTCTCGATAAAGTGGTTTCCACATAAGCTTTGTTTAAAGAAGCAAATGTCTCAGTGGCAGACTTGTTATGTTTCACACAGAATTTGATATCGTACCACTGTTCAATATTTACCTGTATCGCAATAACGTATCGAAGATAGGAAACACGCCCGTACACAAAAAGATGTAGTGCAAAAACGTAACGAGGATAGAAAACACGCCCATACACAAAAAGATGTAGGGCAAAAACGTAACTAGGTTAGAACACACGCCCATGCATAAACAGATGTAGTGCGAGACTTGACTTTATATAATCTGTTAAAATTGGTATGGGATATGTAGCCCTAGGTCACTAGCTTACCCCTCGTATACGTCCAAAGAGATCTACATTAACTCAGCTTGTTCAGGGGTATTCGTAAACAATAACTATTGAGATAGAGACATATATATATATATATATATATATATATATATATATATATACTAAATATATATAGTATAATATATATATATATATGAGTCATTTGAATTATATAATGTTATATATATATAATATATTATATATATATATATATATTCTAAATTCCATATATCACTTTGAGCACTGGTTAAGCTTGATTTGAGCTTCCGAAGATAAACGAGATAAAAGGCGAGGATCACATAAATTTTGCAATGCTCTCACACTCTCTCTCTCTCTTT
>JABUQX010014533.1:65000-70000 GCA_015478945.1 Trachelipus rathkii
AGTTATACATATATATATTATTATTATTGTATTATTGTATTATTATTACATATATATTATTATTATTATTATTATATATATATATATATATTATTATTATTATATATATATATATTATTATTTATTATATTTTTATTATTATTATTATATATATATATTTTTTATTTTTTTTTTTATATATATATATATATATATATATATATATATATATATATAGATTTCGAGGAATATATATTATTATTATTATTAATATATATATATTATTATTATACATATTATATTATATATATATTATAATATATATATATATATATTATATTTATTCATAAGTAGCGTTATTAAATATACTATTACTGTGTATTATTGTTAGCATATACATCTACACCTATATATATTATATATATATTATATATTATATATATTATTATTATATATTATTATTATTGTATATATATATATATATATATTATATATTATTATATTACATACATATACATATTATATACTGAGAAGATTATAGATTCATGAGAACACACCATTATCCCCGCAAAATCCGCCTTTCCTTCCTCTCTCTTCCTTCTCTTCCTTCTCTTCTTTCCTCTCTTTCTTTCTTTCTTCTTCCTTTCTCCTTCTTCTTTCCTCTTCTTCTTCCTTTCCTTGATTAACAAATATGTGTTATATATATATATATATATATATATATATATATATATATATATATATATATATATATATATATATATATATATATATATATATATATATATATATATATATATAGAGAGAGAGAGAGAGAGAGAGAGAGAGAGAGAGAGAGAGAGAGAGAGAGAGAGAGAGAGAGAATCTACGGGACTTGCGAATCGAGTTTCAAAGAATTGCAGAAACATTTTAAACAAAAAAAAATTAATATTGATGATATATTTATTTTACATAGATGGTAATTAGTAATGATGCCAAATTATTGTAAATTTGCCCCATTACAATCATTGTATCTTTCTTATTCTATCCTTACTAAAAACAATATCGTACAAGAAAAAGGTAATTATTGTAGAAAATATTAATTTTGCCTTGTAAATGATTTCCAATCATCTCCAGGGCCACCATGTGAAATGACCTATAATTGTTTCCTATAAATTAATATATGAAAACATTTTTTAAAAATACTTTGTAAAGACGTGGACTTCCTTGCATCTTTTAACGTATTCTTATATAACCTAAACTGAATTAATCAATCAGATGCAAGATCCTAAAGAGCTTAGCATCCTTAGACAGGTTTGGTCATCCACAACACACAGAGCTTTAAACGTGAGCAGAAGCCAAGTCTTTTCTATTATTTTCACTAACAAACAAAATCAATCTTTGAAAAGTGATAATAACTTCCATAATGTTATACTGTAAAATGTGATCAATTACTCTGATCACTAAGCAGGAAATAAATTGATTTATCTATAGAATAACATTTAAAATAAAGTGATTCATTTTTACGATTAAGTGCCAAAAAATAACGTCAAAATTCTCTACTATATTACCGATATTTAATAAACTTATAAACACATCAATTTAATTATTTCTTCAAGTCTTAACACATTCGATTGCTCTTGAGTACCTAATATATATATATATATATATATATATATATATATATATATATATATATATATATATATATATATATATATATATATATATATATATATATATATATATATATATATATATATATATATATATATATATATATATATATATTGCAAGAGGGTGGAAATACCAACTAAAAAGTAAAAAGAAGGTTTAATTTACAACCGAAAGGAATTTTAAAAACACTCATCAAATGAGAGTGTGCAGTGTGCTCTCGTGCAGGTGGGTACACTTGCCTTGAACTCGTGACAGCCTGAAGGGCAGTATTTTTTCTGCCTGGAGGGACGGCATATGCCCTTCGTTTGTGAGGTCCGCTCTCAAAAACAAAACAAAGCAAAACAAACTCATCAAATTGTCGACACAGACGATAGAACAAAATTGACTCTCTAAGGATTACTAAGATGTACCGTGGATGCGGGGAAAAGTTAACTGTGTAATTAATTGATATCATCAAATGAAATAGTTTATGTTAAAGATCCCGTGGAGACGGGTAAGTTAAGTTGTAAATATTGTAAATAGAAATTATAACTATTAAAATTTACCTGTTAAGAAAATTATTATATAAAGTGTTGGCAGGTTATAATATTTATATTGTGTGATTTTAATATTTGATTATAATTGTTGTAGGCGCAATCGTAGGGACCGGATTCCGGAGTTAGCGAAGAACCATGACTTGAAGAACCCTAACTTGAAGAACTTGACTTATTGATGGCTTAGTTCAGGAGTGCGGACTTTGACAGCGGGCAGCGGATGGGAGAGATCAGCGGGATAGTCTGCGTCTCGGCCAGGGACACTGAATGCTTCGGTACGGGAAAGTGACAGTTACTGAAATCCTGGTGGGACAGCTGGACGGCGCCTCTTCTCCCGGAAGATGTTCGTTGGCGGGGAAGTGCTCTTGTGCTCTCGGAAACGCAGTTAAAGGGTTGACTTGTAAAAGTGTATAAAGTGTATTATTGCACCGGTATTTTTAAGCGATTATGATTTTAGATGGGTATAGTTGTAGGCTGGTAAATTAGTTAACATGGAAAGTAATATAAACTTTAAAAATGAATTTAAACATTTTGTTGTCATATATATATATATATAGTATATTATATAGATTATATATATATATATATATACCTATACTATATATATATTAATATAATAATATATATATATATATTATATATATGTATATATTATATATATATATGTTATATTAATATATATGTATATATTATATATGTTATAATATATATAATATATATATTATGATATATATATATATTATAATATATAATATATATATATATATTATATATATACACATATATAATATATATAGAAAATAATATAAATATATATATATATTATATATATATATATATTATATATATATATATATATATATATATATATATATATATATATGTAATAAGTAATATTATATTATATATTATAATTATACATATATATATATAGTATATATATATATAGGTGAGTAGGTGATATAGGTATATATATATATAGTAGTATTATTATATATATGTATATATAGGAACATAGGTAATATCTATATAATATATATATATACTATATATAGTATATATATATATATATATAATAAATATATATAGTATATATATATATATATATAATATATATATATATATATATATATATTACAGATTGTCAACACTCGCGAGCAGGGCCCTTTTCAAAAAGGGGGGCTGATAATAATAACAAAAGTAGTTAAAATATCTAAAAGATATTTCAGACATCCTCATAAGTGTTTGACTTTCTTTTATCCTTCTTCTTCTTAGAAACGCCTTTCTCTTAATCCATTGTTATCAAAGAATCTGCATTAACAAGCTAATAAGCAGACGTTTCTTTTTCCTTTTTCTCTTTTGAAAAATTCTTTTTCTTTTTCCTCTTCTTAACAGACTCCTTTAATGTGCTTTCATTTAATAAAATCTCAAGAGTAGTGTTAAAATATTTTGAGCTTCCACTTCGCTGTATTACTTCTTTTTTCGGTGTATCCATTTAAGCATCGTAGACTGCTTGCTTCTTCAGGGGAAGATCCAATTTCGGTTCACGCTAAGCCCAATTTTCGCCCCACTAAAAATGGACATAAAATTCAGAATTTTCAGCAGATTTTGACCCTATAAACACCAAACTCTAGCTTTTTTGTCATCTAAAACGTTGTTTTAGAGTGTTTCTGTGTTTGTAGTCATTTTTTCAGAATATTCAATTTTTCAAACCCCATGTTTTTGACATTTGTCGTATCAACTTCTAGAAGTTTTTCGAAATGAATTCAAACTTGAAATATACATAGATAGGTCCATTACCTACAATTATTATGAAGTACTTTTTCGAATATTTGAGTTTTGTGCTCAGCGTTGTCCAATTTCAAAGCCCACTTTTTTGGGATTTTAAAATTAAAAATTGCTATAATTTTTTCTGCTCGTGCGAAGTGAATGAAATTTTCAGGGCATATGTAGTCGGAAGAGATGCACATTTTCTACTTAGATAATATCTTTGTATATGTATTAGTTTTGGATTTGTTCTTGGAGCAAATTAAAAAAAAAAAAAAAATTGAAAATTTTTCAAAAATTTTCTTTTGAGTATACAAAAAAATTATCTAAGTAAAAAAGATGCATCTAGCCCGAGTGTACAAGCCCTGAAAGATTGATGTTGATCGGACCAATAAAAAAAAATATGTATAAATTTTTCACTTTTCCAAAAATTCAAACTCAAACATTTGTGCAAAAATTGTGCATCTCTCCAGACTACATATGCCCTGAAAATTTCATCCACTTCGCACGAGCAGAAAAAAATTATAGCAATTTTTCATTTTAAAATCAAAAAAAATTTGGTTTTGAAATTGGACAACGCTGAGCACAAAACTCAAAAAAATCGAAAAAGTACTTCATAATAATTGTAGGTCAAAAACATGGGTTTTTAAAAATTGAAAATTCTGAAAGAATGACTACAAACACAAAAAAAAAAACACTCTAAACGACGTTATAGAGGGAAAAAAAAGCTACAGTTTGGTTTTTATAGGGTCAAAATCGGCTGACAATTCCGAATTTTATGTCCATTTTTAGGTGGGGTGAAAATTGGTCTTAGCGTGAACCGAAAATTGGATCTTCTCCTTCAAGATTAAAGAGCCTTCAACACCTTTTTGACTTTCATTTCTTTCATTTTCTTTGGTGGTTCTCCTGTTTCATCAGCATCAACAATGGAGGAACCATTCCAACAATTAGCTTTTGGTTATTCCAGCATTTTCATTAGTTTTCTTTTCCTCTTCTGCTCCTTCTTTAAAAATTTTCTTACAGCTTCAACATTTTAACACTTGATTCGGACTTAGCATCAGGGAA
>JABUQX010014533.1:75000-82675 GCA_015478945.1 Trachelipus rathkii
CTTAAAATAACATTTTGTAACAATAATAAATTTTTACACATAATTAATTCAATTTAATAATATATTAATAATATATAGATATAAATAATAATAATAAATAATTAAATAATATAATAAGATAATAATAATTAATAATAATAATAAATAATAATAATAAAATAATAAAAATAATAATAATAATAAATTAATAATAATATATAAATATAATAAATAGTAATAAATCTTTATATAACAATAAAATAATTATTTAAACGTCCGATATATCATTAGATAATATATTGATAATAAGTATATAGAAATTTTAAAACAAATAAAATTATAAAAATAAATATATAATAAATCTAAATAAATATATAAATCAAAATGTTTAGATTGGACTATAAATAAATAATAATATATAATAATAAATAAACATAATATATAATAATAATAATAATAATAATAATAATAATAATAATTAGAATAATACATAATACATATATAATAATATATTTAATTCATCTAATAATAATAATTATAAATACATAGAATTAATGAGATATATTATATATGGTCAACTATTGATTGTCTGGATTTGATATAATAATTAAATTAACTAATAAATATATTATATATTAAACTTATATTAAAATAGGAATAATACAGTACAATATAAATTAATCAGAATGATATAATATATATAGATAAATAAATAAATAAATAAATTAAATCTAATATTATATAACAGTGAGATCAAACTAAATATCATAAAATAACTATAACAACAATGCATAATAAAAATAAATATATAATTCTAAATAATCACTCACTACTTAGAGTAAGACTATAATCTAATAATTTAATATACTAGAACAAATTAATTTCATAGACTATATAGATGACGTCAGAATAGGAGTATGGACATCAATAAGTAATCTCTAACCATCTACAAATGAGCACATAGACACGAGATAAAGAATTTTTGCAGTACCTCACAATAGCTAAAGGAGCCAAGTAGAAGCTATTTCGAATATGAGTTTATATATTAAAATTAAAGAATATACAATATATAGGTATGCTTTGAGAATATACTAACAAACTCTTGACCTGTAAAACGAATTCTTATATAAGTATTATATCTATCTCATATCATTTTCTTTTTCATTTCATGAACTGAAATATAATAAATAATAAAAATAAATATAATAATACAAAAAAATGAAAAAAATAATAAACAATAAAATAAGTATCAAGCGTAATAAGGAAGTCTGTTACAAATTAGTGAGAATAAATTACACGTGGCTTATATTTCTCGTGATTATTACGTGTAAAAACATGTACAGACTATGTTATCCTTATGTACCTTATGGAACCAAATTGGATCAATTTAACAAGTGATATGTTTTTTCTTGGAAATATACGCACTAGTACCTCCCCTGTTTCATTACGTATAATATCAAAATGTTAATTTATAGATGTTTTACACCACAAAATACACATCTACCAATATGATAATATAGTATACAGGGGCGCTCGTCGTACAATGTATTAGGTGATGGTTGTCAATATCTGACATATACAATACACACACAATATAATAATATATTTAATATATATATATATATATAATATTCTATATAAATTATATAAATATATATATTATACTATATATAATATATATATATATATATAATATTATATATATATATATATATTTATATTAATATATATATATATTTACATATATAATATATAGTATATATATATATATATATATATATATAATATATATATATATATTATATTATAGTATAAAGCTAATTAATACTAAATAGTTCTTACAATATGAGAGTCAAGATAATATTTTTATTATTACAAGCAATGACGTTCAAAATATAAAATATGTTAAATAATTAATTATGAGTATATACTATATATATAATCATTATATATCATATATAAGATATATATATATATGATATTATATATATATTATATATATATATATTATAAATATACTATATATTATATATAGTATATATATATAATATATATATATATATATATATATATATATGATTAGAAGTTGTAGAAGGGTACGTGTGTACCGGTTGTGCTATCAAAAAAATAAAACCTGCGTGTGAATTCTTCTATGATAGAGTCAGCATACCAAACCAGAACATACATGCATTCTCTATAGGGGAACATAACATATATCAATATCATTCAACTGCAGAGCTTCAAATAAGATATTAATTAAGTTAAGGAAGAATATTATATCCTTACTTCACACATAGTATTTCATCTCCATTATTCAACAGATATATCGCTCATAAGACATATAAAAAGGCAGTATACTCTAATCATGTTCATGTCTATGAATCACACGGAGTCCTAATTTCTCACGTAAATGACAGTTAATCTTGATAACGAGCTATCCGAAAACCTTAATCATATTACCGTATCTCAGAATCATATGTGACATAATGTTATATTCACCTTTCCCAACCAAGTTAAATTTTATGAAATAGGGATTATATATAGATTATAGATATTATATGGTGTATGTATTTATATATTATATATATATATATATATATATATATATATATTATATAATATATATATATATATATATAGTATAATAATATACTATAATATATATAATATAAGTATCTATGATCTATTATACTGAATATGAGCTTATGTTACCATATAATATATAATATAATAATATATACACGCAATTTATATATAGAATATCTGAATAACACATTCATAAAAAATTGAAGTCGAAAATCCTAAGTCAAATTATATGAATACTTTATATAGTTATTATAAGCATAAGTCATTCACACCTCATAAATAAATATTGTTAAAATAAAAAAATAGTTACTAAATCTTTGAGTAAACTAATAAATTCATAAGCACCTAACCTTTGCTATTATGTATTAGTTTTAAAAAAACCATAATATTTTATAAAGTAGGTATAGGTTTTGGGGTACGGGTGAGGGACGTCAATACCGGCTGCGCGTGCTCTCGGTGCGGATATGAGTGGAGTGCAGTAGAGTGCGTACTTCATTTTTGAGCGGTGTCGGTGCTGGATGCGCATCAAAATATCAGATGACCTTAGCTAGTGAGCTATCCGATGCGGGCTAGGTGCGTGAAAGGAATAAAATTAAAGTGCTAGGCGCTCAGTGCGGAGCACGATGAAAATATATATAATTTTGAGATGGGTGAGCTAGCGTGCGTGACTATGTGCGTGGGCGTACCTTTTTAGATACGCTACCGTACACGCGCCACCAGTTCTTTCCACTGACTAATTTCTTTAAAAATAATAATAATATATATGAAAAAAAATATAACAACAAAATGATATATATAATACTACCTATAATAATATATTAATATATATATTATAATAATATTTATATATATATAATATATATATATATATACTAATATATAATATAATTTTATAATAAACATATATATATAGTATTATATATATCATAATATATTATATATTAATATCAAAATAATAATAAATATAAAAATATCAATAAAAAAAATAATATATTTAAATAATAATAATAAGTAATATATAATAATTATAATAATAATATCAATAAATATTAATAATTAAATAAATAATAATAATAATTATATAAATCTAATATATAAGAATTAATACAATATAATAATATATAATAAATAATATATAAAATATAATAATAATAATAATTATTAAATATAATAATATTAATAAACATTAAAATATATAATAAATAATAATATAATAATAATAATAATAAAAATAATACATAATAATTAAATAATAAGTAATAATATATTTAAGTAAATATAATAATAATTAATAATAATATAATATAATAATAATAATAATTATATAAATTAATTAATAATTAATAATAATATAATAATAATTAATAATTAATAATATAATTAATACATAATAATAATAATAATATAAATAATTAATATAATTAATAATAATAATATATCATAAATAATAATAAGATAATAATAATATATATTTAATAATATGAAATTAATAATAATAATAATAATATAAATAGAAAAGATAATAATATAATAATAAATATAATAATAATAATATATATATATATATATATATTATATAATAATAATAATAATATATAATAATAAAAATTAATATATATAAATAATAATATAATAAATATAATAATAATTATATAATAATAATAATAATAATAAATATATAATAATAATAATATATAATAATAATAATATATAACAGTTATATATGGCCTTCCAATTCAGTAAGGATGATATATCCTCAATAGAATATCATATGAATGTCTGAATCAACCAGTAAGCCACACGCAGGTTTACCAAAAGTTATCTCCTTTTATGAATACTGCAACAGATTAATATTAACGTAATACCCCATGTATGGGTTCTTAGTCTGCGGAAAATTGAGTTATGCATGAGATTTTACGCTGAAATCTCATTATGATTTTTAGAGTGCGCGCATTATCTAAGCTTGATGGAAGTCCAAGCTTCGGCCCAAACGCTTGGAAAATTTGTAATCACAATGTGCCAGCATGGTTATTGCACAATCCAGTATGAGTGAACCTGTTACTTCTCTCAGATAGATATCCATGAGGAGTATGTAGAGTCAGAGAGAGATTGCGAACGAGAGTGATAGATAGCGTTTACACTGAGAGACATAGTGTATTCCGATTTACGACTGATTCATTGTCCCATCTTAATCGGTACAATAAGAAATGTAACCGAAACCATTAAATTTATGAGAGAGAAGTGCCTCAGATAACTCGTCTCTCTCGGATTACATTTCGATTCACATGACTGTGACGATGTACACTGAGAGATGAATAAACGTCTGCATTCGGAGTATGACGAGAGAGAGAGAGATGACGAGCAGCAAGATAGAATGTAGGACGTGAATTAATCAATAGTCGAGATACAGTGATTTAAAGATGGAGACAGGAGTGAGAGAAGATGCAAAGTGAGAGAGCGCAAATGTGATTAAGAGAGAAAAATTGTTCATGAATGGGTATAAAGTACTAGCATTCTTATACAATCATGGCGGCCGTGACTGGCTAGAGAATTTATTAAATTCTTGCCCTAAACATAATTTCAGAGTAACGTCACGTCATATATTACTGAAAGTTAGCGTACCTTAATATTATTACTATTATATAATTATTATTATAATTTAAGTATTACTTACAGTACATACCGATGAGCTCGAATATATTCAAGTGAGAGACCGCAAAATTGACCTATTATATGAGAGTAAAACTTCGCTGAGACTCTGTTTTAGAGATGTCAACAACTATTTCTAATATGCTGTATACTGGATGATACGGAGTTTGCTGTAGTTCATACTCACAGTAAAGAAACAGAATTTTCTTAATATATTGGTACCTATACCAGCATCTCTATTATAGACACTCAGTGAAACATTAATACTGCGGATAGATTCTACATTTTAGGTAACATAATCCATAAAATACCATCCACCTGCAGTATATATTCACTGTATTGACGTTCAGTGTAAATAAGTGATTCAGAGCCGATCACAAAATTTGGCTATCTAAATAATGTCAATACTAGCTAGATGACTACTCTAGAGAAGAATAAATACAAAGAAATACTGCTGATGAATATCTGACCATTCGTCAGGTAGTGAGAAAGCTAACTTGGTAATGATCATTTTATAGAAGAGGCTATAATTATTCTGACTACTTTAGTTTTAACATCTATCAAGACTTTTTCTTTCAAACTAATATCTCACTGCTTAGTATTTCCTTATTGAGCTAAGTTTGATTGAAAGACGATTACTTTCTGCTAGCAGATATCATAAACCAAAAATATTCTAACTAGTGACAGTAAATAGTATAATATATCATTCTATAAAATTACTATTATATTTCATACGGTAAATATATTATACTATATCAATCTATCATTTTATGTATTATTTTTCTATTCTAATATGCTTACACAATATATAGTATATATTTATATATATTAGTTATTCAAGAGTTATAAATCTGATATATCCGCTATCAATTCTTAATAAGATCATATTGATATATAATGAAGGTATACTAGTATCCTACTACTCTTATTTCTCATTTATCCTTTACTATATCATATTTAACAAACGCTTGCGTCATTCGTTAATCCTTTATAACACTTTGAAAGAGTATATAATTATAACAATTAGCTAAAGTGAGTATTGTACGGTTTGCTTATAGTATAATGTCAGGTAATACCTAAAATCGATAGTATATCCCATAAGTCATATATTATAATATATATCACCTAGATAAATAGATACCATTGTACATGATAATTGCAACATATTATAATGTGCATACATAGTGTTATTATTGATCTATCCATTCTGATAAAGTGTAACTAAATATAGAAAGTCGTAATTTATCTCCATGCAAATCCTCGAAGTTTTAAGTGTGTTTCTGCTTCAGTAGCCAAACCGAGATTCGAAACCTTACCTTCCCGAGATAGGGAAAAAACTTATGATCTTTAGCGAGAGAAAAGACACTTTAATCAATACCTATCAGATTATTATTAATGTGCTAGCAGTTTATCGACGTGCAACTCAATTAACTAGTTAGGTACTACCTTGAGACGGCCCTAGTCAGCTCATATACTAATCAATCTTACTCACAGAAGTTGTAGTTTAAATTATAATATTCATATACAAGTTCCGCCAGTAATAACATATTTCTATCTGCATTCGATAGTATTACGAGTGCGAAGAGTACATAAATAATTTATTTATATATTTAATATTTTAGGTATGCGTAAAGTACAATGCGAATATATAATATATATAGTATATATATATATTATAATATATATATATTAATATATAATATTATAATATATATATACTATATAGATATATATATATATTATATTAATAATATATATATAATATATATATATATAAGTTGATAAAGATGTTTTTTCTCATCAGTCATAAAGGTATACATAAGTTTTTCATTCCCTCTGTGCGAAGATGTACTAGCGTTTATAATATAATATATATTATATATATAATATTATAATATATATATATTATATATTATATATATATATTATTCATCCTTCTTTCTCCCTCAAAGACTGTAGGTATATATATATGAGGTAATAAGGATGATAGTGACATGCTATCGTAGAAAATATATATATAAGTAGTTAGTAAAGTAATCTGACACAAGTCCGAAAGAAAGCCTAGTACCCTACCGCCCTCCTATACCTAATTATTGATGAACTCAGTCGTATATCATGAGTAAAATCCACCCTATATACTTCACATATAGGATCGCCACGACATGACCACTACACTTATATGGCATTTCGTCAATAGTAGATAGCGGTATACTATTCCCCTATTCCCTATAATATACCTATTAGGTAGTGGCCACAACCCATACCCCCTCACAAAAACCCTCCATATCACTCCTATTATGCACCATTATTCTAGCCTCGCCTCTGCCATACTCACACCTCTCTCCTTCAGTACATTCAGTTCACTGAATCATATTCACTATTTCTTCGAGTTCTCCACAAAGCGCGTCAGTAATTCCCAAAACTCACCTACATATACATCGCTATAACCTAAATCCAGACT